>PISX010007602.1:0-59648 GCA_004024625.1 Mellivora capensis | reverse complement strand
AGACGAATGGATAAGGAAGATGTGGTCCATATACACTATGGAGTATTATGCCTCCATCAGAAAGGATGAATACCCAACTTTTGTAGCAACATGGATGGGACTGGAAGAGATTATGCTGAGTGAAATAAGTCAAGCAGAGAGAGTCAATTATCATATGGTTTCACTTATTTGCGGAGCATAACAAATAACAGGGAGGACATGGGGAGATGGAGAGGAGAAGGGAGTTGAGGTAAATTTGGGGGGAGATGAACCATGAGAGACAATGGACTCTGAAAAACAACCTGAGGATTTTGAAGGGGCGGGGGTTGGGAGGTTGGGGGAGCCAGGTGGTGGGTATTGTGGAGGGCACGCATTGCATGGAGCACTGGGTGTGGTGTAAAACTATGAATTCTGTTACATTGAAAAGAAATGAAATTAAAAAAATTAATGTAGAGACCCTTTCCTCTGTAAAAAAAAAAAAAAACATAGTGCAAATACAATTTTAACAAAATTGAACTTATAAAAAAATTGAACTTGAGTACGACGGTACCAGGGAAAAGAAAGAGCCCACGACGGTACCAGGGAAAAGAAAGAGCCCATCACTGCTTCTCAGCTGGTGTGCCCAGAAGTGATTTTTGGGAAGCCAAGGAGTGACAAGGAACAGGGCTATAGAAAGGGCACAACCTGGGGTGGGGCCAATCTTGTTCTTTCCACTAAGAATCGTTCTCCTTGCCTGAGCCTGGGGAGTCCAATGACTAGTGCCCTAACCACATGGACCGCGTTGTTTGCTCTGTGCCAGGGCCCAAAGGGGACTTCCACCATTGCTCGACATCCGATAGGAATGCCATCCATCGAGCCCACAGGCCAAACCGACCAGTGCTGTTTGAAAACCACCCCAAAGACCTATGTTCCAGCAAGTTTCAATAATGACATTCTCATATCTGAGAAAACAGGGCTCCTCGCTAGCAAGCAGATGTCCTATACCCAGGCCTTCCTTGCTGATCCTTCACCTGGGTCTTTGCTCCTGCCTTGCCCCTGCCCTCAGGGCCTTTCCTACTTCCTCCCATCTTTATAGGCCTCCTCCATTCTCCGAGGCTCAAGTCACGCCTGAAGTGCCTCCCACCCCGTCCTATCAGCTGACCTGTGGCTTCCCTGAAGCCCCCAGCAGTGACTCTTGCTGCACCTCTCCCACCCGGCCAGCACAGGGATGTAACATTCCACACCTGTCACCTGAAACCCCAGATGCCGCTTGAGCAGCCCGAGTTCTCCTTCTAACCCCGAGCCGTGCAAGCTGCAGGCCCTCCAGAAATGTGTACAGAGTAGAAGATCTGATTCTGTGGCCGTGAAATAAGCCAGTGGTGCTCAAAGAAGATTTGGGGCTAAAATAAAGCTCATGTGATGCTGCGTGTTTGTAAAATCATTTTTCTAGTGGAAAAGGCTTATGGCATGCTTTTATCTCTTAAACTCTGTGTTGTCTTTCTTCCCACAGTATTTTACCTCTGCTCACCATGTGTGGAAGAGCAGCCGGGTCGTCTGTGGGAGAGGTTGGAGCCAAAGTCCAAAATGATGAAGTCGAGCACAAGAAGATATTTCGAGCTCTAACGACTAAAATACATGAACTGTTTTGGGGGGAAAGGCATGCATAATTCACCAGTGTTCCACATGGCTTTTTCTTCTACCCAGAGCCCTGCTCACTCAGATGAAAAATACAGATAATACATGGGCACATGCCACAACTGACTAGATTCAAAGATGCTCTCCTGTTTCCTAATGGAAAAAGATGCCAAGTAAATAAAGAGCGTGTGTAATAGGTTATCAAGTTATAATCATTTTTTAAGGTTCTTTTTTTGGGGGAGAGGGGGCAGGATCCTGCAGAAGCCTTTATATTCATTAAAAAGCAATCAAAAGGGGCGCCTGGGTGGCTCAGTGGGTTAAAGCCTCTGCCTTCGGCTCAAGTCATGATCCCAGGGTCCTGGGATCAAGCCCCACATCGGGCTCTCTGATCAGCAGGGAGCCTGCTTCCTCCTCTCTCTCTGCCTGCTTCTCTGCCTACTTGTGATCTCTGTTTGTCAAATAAATAAATAAAATCTTCAAAAAAAAAAGGCAATCAGAAAATGGTGTGAACAAATTCAAGAAAGAGAATATTGGTTAAATGGTCTCTTTAAAGTTTAGTGATTCAGCCATACCTTGATTCCCAAGTGCTTTTAACTCATTGCGTTGTTAGGATAACACTTCTGTATAAATGCTCAAAACACTTACATCTCGGAAAGGGTGGCTTAACGAGGCGGGGGAGTGTGGTAATCACAACTAAGTCTGTCTACCTAGTAGAAGCTGTTTACATTTTGGTAATAAACTGAGCCTAGTAATCTTTAAAGAATGGCAATAATTTTGCTTCCTTGTCTCTCTAGTGCCAAACAGGGACTGGTTTTTTACCTCGCTCACTGATAGTTTTAGATATCTTGATGTATAGCCTTTAGAAGTCATTAAAAAATGAACAAATGAAGCCCTTGTTACTCCAACTTCATGCTGTGATCATTCCTCATACCTTATGAATATATGTAAAGCAAACATCAAAAAGTCAGAGAAAACTACTGATCACAAACACGACAGGTCTCCCGTTCTCGCAAGCCAGAAAGTTGGATTAAGAGCCACGCTTCTGATGCAATGCTGATTATTTATTTGAAGATGGTAACGTTCCTGTTTTCTGCAATTAACTATTTTCTTGAAGAGCAACAGGCATAGAAGAATCACACATCTACGGTGATTTTTTTCAAAGAAAACAATTAGTACCCATATCACAAAAGCTAATTCAGATTAATTAAAGAACACCCACATCAGTTAAATATAATACTTCCTCTTTCACTTAACTCGCTGTACACAAAGTGTTACTAAGAAGTGTTGGGCTTCAAGATAATAAAAAATGACAGTTGAAGGGTCTGGAGCTTGGAAGAAAATTTTAGGGTCTGTAACCATTTTAATTGTATATAATTACAGAGAAGGAAGTGGAACAATTTAATTTCGGGGCCTTCATGCTATTAGAAGGGCTAATAGAACAGTATCAAAATTGGTTATTTAAGTAAAATTGTAAGAAGCTGTTTTTCATCCCACGATAGAAATGGAAATTAAGTGGAATGTTGAATAACTTCTGTCCCATCGTTTCCTTGATGTGATGTAACAGTAATTCAAGATCTGGTGGAAATTGCTGGTGGAGGTTTAGAATAACTCCCGCTGGGCTTCCACCCGCCGCCAGCATGATGCGCGGGGCGCCCCCCGCCTCGCAGCCCGCCATACATCGCCGACCAGGTGAAGCCCCAGCTGGAAAAGCGGGAAGATAAGAAGTACGCTACCTTTAAGGAAGGCCGTGGAGTTCAGGAGCCAAGTGGTCGCCCGCAGGAACTACTTCATCAAGGTTCAAGTTGACCATGATGAGTTTGTGCACCTTCGAGTATTTCAAAGTCTCCCGCACGAAAACAAGCCCTTGGCCTTGTCCAGCTATCAGACCAACAAGGCCAAGCACGACGAGCTGGCGTAGCTGTGAACACATCTGGGATCAAAAGCAAATGTCGTTTCTCCATGGGGCCACTTGGGGGGCGGGGGGGAGTATCACGCACCTCTCTTGCGTCTCTGTTCCTGCCTTTCTGCGGGAGAGACAAAGCACAGTCACTGGTCTTAACTACTTTCAAAGACGGCTTATATTCTCTTTAAATACGTATTTTTAAATCTTCATGAACTTTAAAAAAAAAAGTGAAATACACTGTTGAAATATGTTTTACTTTTTGATTTGGAAAATATAAAAGTATGATGAAGAAAATCCAAATCCACCATAATATGCATAGAATGTCTCTAGAAGGAACCAGAAGAAACTGGGAAGAGTTGTATCTGGGGAAGGGAGGTGGCAGTATGGGGTGTAGGGCTGGGGAGAGTCCTAGCTTTTACTAAATACCTTTTATTATGTTAGAATGTCATTTTTAAATTAATTAAGTCTTTAGGAAATGACTCATAATTTTACCAAAGTACGAAGGGTTAACACTGGAGCATACTCCAATATTTTTCTATAGGCTTACTTACTTACATTTCTTCTTTTACAAAATCTAGATCAGTGGGTATTTTATAACCTGTTATATTCTGAGATTTTCCCATGTTATAAAATGTTCTTCTGAAGCTTGACTATTGATGAATTAACCATGTGCATTTGTGGGTGTATCCTTTGTTTAACTAAATCTTCTGTTGTTGAGCATTTAACTTATCTTTCATTTTCCACTGATGTAAATAGCTTTGCAGTGAACATTCTTAATGCTGTACCTTCCTGATTATTTCCATAAGATTTGTATCCTACGGAAACAACGAAAGTAGAGTTATGGAATCAAAATAAATTACATTTTAGAACTTTTGACACACCTTGGCAAAATCTCCAGGAAGAAATTCTCAGGTTACACTTTGGCCCCAGGGCATGGGAATGCCCTTTTCAGGGCACATTAGCCAATACCAGAACGACACATTTGTGTCTGGGTCTTCTAAAATTTTCTAATCAAATTTGGAACTTCCAAATAGCCATGAGTTCCATACATTTTTTTGTTCCGTAAATTTGAATGTTGTAGGAAAGCTGTCATAGTTTAATTCTATGGAATACATGACTGCCTTTGGGAGCTGGAATGAAGTGGGATGGGTCCTAAATTTCTCTCTCAAAAGTCAAAGATCTCACCTAGGCTAAAAAAGAACTGGTTCGGGGCGCCTGGGTGGCTCAGTGGATTAAGCCTCTGCCTTCAGCTCAGGTCATGATCTCAGGGTTCTGGGATCAAGCCCTGCGTTGGGCTCTCTGCTCAGCAGGGAGCCTGCTTCCCCCTCTCTCTCTGCCTGCCTCTCTGTCTACTTGTGATGTCTGTCAAATAAATAAAAATAAAAAATCTTAAAAAAAAAAAAAAAAGAAAGAACTGGTTCTTTGCCTTGAATCACTAAGTGTTCCAGAAGAATAGGTCTTGGAAATCCATCACCCATGTCTCTGTCTGTGGCACCAAGAGAGAATTTAAGACTGAGGGGCATGTGCTCTGGCTAGGAATTCAACTTCCAAAGTTGCTGCCAGTTCAGAGGGGGTCTCACTTCCCTTAACGGGTTTGTCACTCAGACTGTCCCTTTGGAAAGGTGCAACAGACCAGCAGAATACCTTGGATAGAGTCTCCTTAAGAGACTTACCAGAAATGACCCTCATCTGCTTTTTAGCATAAAACTAAAATGTATCCTTTATAAGACAGAAGGAATGCTTATTCAATATAGATGAATTTTGAAATTAAAGAAAAGCATAAAGAAAATAAATATTGCCTTTAATTCCACCATGCAGAGATAAAGGCTGTTGATATTTCAGTATATTTTTAGTAACCTAATATAGAATCTTCTGTGCATACACATTTTCTTATTTTGCAAACATGGGATAATATTACACTTGTGTTGTAACCTGATTTTTCACTTAAAATATCATGAACTATTTTCTGGGTCATTAAATATGTTACAAAAATAGTTTTGAATCTTTATAGTATTCTGTCACCAAGATGTACCTTTTTTACAGAACATCAACTCCAACTACTTATTTCCAAATTTATCTGTTAAACTAGAAGCTCGCTTACACATCTGTATAACCTTCAGCAAATGCCCAGGCAAGTAGAATGACTCCTTAATTAAACCTAGTAGCCTTTGAAAAGGTTGGAGAAGGGTGAGGCATCTTTTTAATGTTCTATTAGTTACAGAAGAGAAAACTCTACAAGATGGGCAAAAATTAAATCTAGAATAATCTTGCACTTAAATTACTTCACAATTACTTTGAAATTCTTGCTGTAGTTTAAAGAAATTAACTCCCGAAATGATAGGCTTTGCCTTATGGATTTGTTGAATGTGAGAAAGCCAATATGGAAAGCAATCAACAAGCCCACAGTCTCAGGAAAAGCCTCATATGAAAATATTAGTAAATTAATGCACATATATAAGTTTTAAGTAAAAATAAAATATTTGGAGTATAATCCTCATGTCATCTTTAACCATTGCCTACTTTAGCCAACTTTTTCAATTAACTGACAGATAGACATTGTTAACTGCATTGGATAAGAGGATTTCCAATCAATGGATAACCTTGTAGAAAAAAATCTCTATAAACAGGATAGATGACTCCTTTAATTTGTTGTTGAAACAATGAAAAGCCATATTGTTTCAAATGTACCACACCAGCAAGTCGAACAAGTAAACAGTGTAAGTGATTCATGAGACATATGGGCATCTACATATCCTTCTACACGTGGTATATCTATACATGGCCATTTTCCTTCTTATAAAATCCTTTTCCTGGGGAAACCCTGTTTCAGAATACATATTCTGTTATCTGTCATTACCAAGGAAAGCTGCTTCTCATTTTTTGATACATAGCTAATGTGTTAATGCTTAAAAAATCTTCCTTTTGTGTACATAATGATGGGATTGAAGGACATTTGGATGTAAACAGTACTAGGGAAATGTCACATCAGGAATGATGTTATTCTTCCTTATTAGATATAACCAAAACAACACCACCAACAACCAACCATGAAAATAAAAGGTTAGAGCACTTTCCATCTGCCTGTATCTCTAAAACATATGGCAGTCCCAGGTCATCAAAGAGGCCATGTTTTGCCAATAGAAGCTCATATAGAACCTGCTGCTTATAGAAGGAATCAACATTGATTTGGAAAGTTGCCAAGTGATTTTGTGATGTGAGAAGCATTTTCCCAATTATAGCTTTCCAGACTATAATCACAGAGTGGGCTTCTTTTAAAGTTGTCTGAGAACATTGGTTATGGTTCCATCTTGAGCCTTTAGAAGCAATTCACTATTCCCAATGGTTAATATTGTTAGGATAAATTTTTTCCTATTTATTATCAAGTTTGATTTTTCTCTTTAGGTTCTCTTTTTCTTGGCAGGTCATTTAATTATTTTCCATCTCCACAGTCAAACATCTGTTCCCATTCCCATCCCACCCAGCATCTCCTCGCATTCTTCTTCTTTCAGCTTCAATTAGAAGTTTGCTAATGCTGGTATCTCCGCTCAGATCTTGGACCTTGCAATTAATTTTAATCAGGCTTGTTAACACTTTTTTAATATGTAAGAAATAAGCAAATATGTAACTAAAAAGCCATTTATGTCTTTTATGAAGGTAACAAATATGCAATTAAAAACTCCTTCTCTCGGTGACTTTGCAATAAATTAACTTGTTTTGTCACTATTGTGCCTGTACAATGTCATTTTCTCTGGAGTTTTGACAGTCAGATTTTTTTTATCCTTGGCAAAATTAGCAAGTAATATTAAGATCTAAGAAATGACAATTAGTTTGCGAATTAAGTGGGATATACAATGTGTTAATTATTGAGGGACCAGACGCATGCAATTAAAATTTAGCATCCAGATAATGATAATGTAGTAGGCTTCTGAGTATCTAATGAAGTTGAAAATGTTCATTACCAACAAATTAATTCTCAGTTGCTTAACCAGTATTTAAAATGTCTATACAGAGGAATGGATCATAATAATCATTATTGTTCACAAATATAATAATAACACAAAATCTTGAAAGTCTAGCAGGACTCTCATTTCATTGTTAAGCGTTCCATGCACACTGACAGGGGACCTTTCCAAAGACTCAGAAACATGGTATCCCAGAAAGAGATCTTTGCTTCACTTAAAGGACTCTCTCAAGTCACCTAAAGGTCAAAGAATGAGAGAAGAGGAAAGGCAGTTAAGATGGGACATGGGTCAAGGTACCCAATATTTGCCCTAGTAGACCCTTCATGTTTCAGGAGTGATTCAGAAAATGTCTTCTTCACCTGACTTAAATGTGCTTCTGTTTGTAACTTGGAAACTCAGTTCCATGTGGATTTCCTACTTTAATAGATAGACCCATTGTTCTAGTAGCTCAAGAGTCAATGATAAGTTGTGTCTCAAGAGGAACCCTCATCTCACAGAGGGTCAAACCCAAAAACAACTCATTACATTACAGCGTGACAACTGCCATAACACAGAGACAGAAGTCTGACTTCAAAGTCCCTCTGGCTGCTGAATGGGGAGCAGATTGTTGAGGCAGGGGTGGAAAGAGACAGAACAGCCAGGGTTTTGCCATGGCCCATGAGAAAGATGGCGGCAGTCTACAGGAGTGGTAGCGCTGACAAGGTGAAAATGATAGGACGGTAGATATATTTCGGAGAGAGAACTGTATCCAGGATTTGGCTTGAGAAACTAAAAAGATGTTGCTATGGCTATATGATTTGGGGAGGACTGGGAGATGAATAGGGTTAGAGGGAAACTTCCAGAGTCCTATTGGGGTGTAAGATTGTAGTGCCTATGGAAGATGTGACTGAAGGTATCATTTAGGCACTGGAGTTCAGAAGTGAGGTGTGATTAGAGGTAGAAATTTGGGCACTCATCAACATATAGATGGTTCTGAAGACCCGGAATGGACAAGCCTACCTAGAGAGAAAGTGTAGAAAGAGAATTGAAATCCCAGGAGCAAGCTTCAAGTAACGCCGGGGAAATTCAGGGAACAAGGGGAGTTAGCAGAAGAGACGAAACAGGTGCAGCCAGAGAAGTCTCAGGACTGATGAAAAGCACAGTATCACAGAAATCTCCATAGGAGAGAGTTCCAAGGGGGAAGCGAACAGATAACCCCATACCTGTGCTAAGGTTATTCAGTGGAGCCCTATTATAATGGCAATACATTAGCAATAGTCTAGAGGCCCATCATGGGAGACTGAAGAAATAACTTGAGATTCATCCATACAAAGGAATATTCTGCAGTTGTAATGAAATCATTTTCAAAACGTACTATTCAAAATTCACTAAGTGGGAAAAACAAAGATCTCTAGTGCCATTTGCAGGAAAAAAAGAAGGGGAGTACATATGGAATTTCTGTAATATGTATTGAATATTTTTGAAAGATACAAAGTAATCTAGTAAGGTAGTTGTTTACAGGATGGGGAACCAGAACCAGAGGCAGAAGAGATAAGATTGCTTTTAATCTTAGTGGTGTAGATTTTAGACTTTAAAATTTCTATCTTATGCTATGTGCCTTGACTAATCAACATCAAGAGACAATATTTCTTGGTGTTTATTATTATGTTGTTTTTCACTGTCTTTTGTTTTCCAGAGTTGTAATATTTACATTGCTTTAAAACCACATTTACTACAGTTGTTTGGATAATTCCATGCTTAATTGGTTTCTATGCTCTCTGTTGGTCCTTCTCAAATTTTCATCACACATTGCCTCATTCATGAGGTCTCGCCTTTGCTCATCTCTCATTGGCTGCAATATATGTTCATGTAATTTTATCACCAACAGTACTTAGTTGTATATCTTCTGAGTCCTTTAATATGTGAGAATTTCTTTCTGTTGCTTTCATACAAAAAAAAAGAGCTTGATAGAGGTTTTAATGTAGGTTTTGCCAAAAGAGAGCCTGAGATGAAGACTTGGGTGTGAGTAGCTTACTTGGGAGCCATTTCCAGGAAACAGCAGGAAGGAAGCAAAGAGAGACAGAGAAGAAGAAAAACAATAAGAACAATAAGGGAAGTATGATTGAGCTGTTGACCACTGTGGAGCAATTGGGACTCAATGCCACTGAGGATGCCTGAGGGAACATGGGGAATGTGTCTCAAAACTGTTCTGCAAAGGGTAGGAAGCTAGGGCATTCATCCACCAAGTTCCATCTCCAGTTGGCCAAGCTGCCCCCAGGAACATTAACTCTCTCTCTCACTTCTGGCTTCCTCATCTTTGGAAAAAGCCCAGAGGCAGGTAGCCCCCAAAATCGCTGGAGGTGGAAAGCCAACAGCATGTCTGGGAACTGCCACCACAAGTTCCACACATGTAGTTGAAATCATAGGCATCCAGAGAGAACCTGATGCAGAGCAGAAAAAGTGTCTGCTTCAACTGACACCACAGATTTCTTCACAGGTTTATTACTCACAAACCTCTAGGAATATTGTTCCATTGCTTTATGGAATCTAACATAGCAGAAAATTCCAAAGCCAGCCTGACTTTTTTTCCCATTCTAAGTAACCAAGAATGCTTTAAAAATTCAAGAAAATTCAAGACATGGATATTAGTCTCAGTCTTGGCAATTTTTAATTAATTTTACCTATACACAGAGCACTCTTCCATCTGGGGTTTCAGATCGTTCTTCAGTTCAGGACAGTTTTCTTCTATTATATCTTTGAATATTTCTTATCTTACTGAGCAACTCTACTTAGACTCATATAGCTCTGTAATCTCATCTCCATAGCAATTATTATCTCTCTGATTAACTTCTCTTTGACCTTTCCTCTGCATCCAGGAGGTTTTTCTCAAGCCTAATTTCCACATCTGATAAAAACTGTCAACAGTGTCAGTTCTACTCTAAAATTTGTGTTTCCACAAATTTTTGTCTCACCTATGCCAATATCTCTTTTATTTTGGTCTCATTACTATCTCCTCTTTCATATAAGTACTTTTTACATTCTTATAAGGATTTCATATCAAAACTGCATCTCTTCAAATATGTGTTCATCATCATAGCCTGCCATGTATCACATTTCATGAGTCCCCTATTGTTGGTTTTCTGTTTCAAAGCGGGTCTCCCCAGGCCTGTGATTTGTCTCAAATAAGTAGGGATGGAGGTGATACATTCTCCTTGTATCTTCTCCTTGGTTCCCTGAGGAATTGTCTGTTGGAATTGTCTTCATATTGAAGGTAAGAGGCTGGATAAGGTTGATTGGTAGTGCCATTTCAGTGATTCATTAGTCTGTGGGATTGGGGAGGGGATCAAGGAACAGGCAGGGGCATCAGGGCTGGAGCAGATCCAGCAGGGAACTTTGTCCTCCACCAACTTTCCTTTAGGGGCCTGAACAGTCTATTGTAACCACACACTGGGACCAGCATTCTGATACCTGCTTTTCTCCCAGAGCTTAATGTGGCACTGTCTGGAAAGCTATCCCTTCCCAGAGCATAGATCCACTCCATCAAGGCTATATATACCCTTCCCACTGCAGGAAGGATGGGAGACTGCCCTTCCAATTCTGAGACATATAATTCCCTACTAGTTTCTCAGTAAGTGGAGCCAAGAATGAGATAGTAGTACGTACTCCCATGCTCGCCACCCTGAGAGGCAAGGCCAGCTTCATGGGCATGTCACCTGTGCGATCACACAGTCCTCTGCTCAGAAGAACCCTGTGCACAGCCCTGCTATTACCATCTTGAAATTCTTAATAATTTTTGAATTAGGGTCCCAATTTTCATTTTTTCATTGGACCCCGCAAACTACATAACTAGTCTTGCTCAGAAGTTATTCCCTGAGGTTTATGGCAGAATCGTGTCTGGCCCTCCACCAGGCTGATCACAGACCCCTCTGATCTTGGTCATCCCTGTCAACTGCATTAAGTGAACAGTAAGGAAGAAGAGGGATAAGTAGAACAAATACCACCAAGAAGGGTGAGAGGCAGGGTGGGTATGACCACATGAATCCACAAAGACAGGGTCAAGCAGTGATACAACCACTAAGATGCTGTTGAGGATCCAAACTGTCTGGGCCAAGTGATGTTCGGTTCTCGGACTAATTCATGGAGTCATTCTCCAAAACCTCACCAGTGAACTGTGATGGGATGTTCAAAGGAGGTTCTTATAATCCTGATTTGGATTTGAGTCCCTCACTTCAGTGCTTTATTCCACTTTCTATTACCTTCCTTGAGTATCATTGTACCCCAGCCTTCACAAAATAAAGCTTGACGGAGAGATACAACAAATTTGTGCATCAGATGATCTACGAGACCATGACCTTGCCCTACTCTGAGAGTCATAACTGAGCAAGTTCAAATACCCTCTGAAAAACCAGAATCTTCCTTTTAAATAAAAGCCTAGCAAATGGAGGTCATGTTAGCCTGCCAGCTTAATAAGCTGGTTTATATTTATTTGCTCCTATGAATCATCTGTTCTAATAAAAAGAATATCTAACAAACTGGATGCTATGATGGGAAGATGGCCTATCACTTGGAAAATAAATGTCAAGTCTTCACCTCAACATTTATTTTTGGTAAATGCTGAGTCTCTGCCTTGGCATTTAAATAGCAGCAGGAAAACTTAATCAGACCACTGGAGGGTTCCAGGACTGGCTGGAGAGAACAATTGACTTTTGTAGACTACGAAGTTCAAAGTGTAATGCTGACTGCTATATAGTCCCCGGGGTATACCTGGGGCAAGAGGAGGTGGGAATGATTATGCAGCCATTTGGACTTGTTTGTGCAGTTGAACCAAAAGAACTGACCTTCTTGTATACCTCCTTTTGTAGGAGAAGGAGCTCTGGGAGGTCATCGAATTCACTCTTTGTCTGTTCAGAGCCCGGGACTCCAAATGCCACTCGCACACGCCAAGGCCAAATACACCAGCATAACCTGGAGAGCTGGAAATGGGAATCAGAGACATAAGAATGTATTGTCTGCATGACCCCTTCTGATTTATTCATTTCTGAGACTTCTTCACACCATGCCATTAAAAAAAATACAACAAAACCAAAACACAGCAGCTCCTAATTATTTACCAAGCTCCTAATCAACACGTTTCTCGGGTTGTTTTAAGCACTGTCTGTTCCAATAAGCAGAGGTTGTGTTCATGTTGCCTGGTTCAGAAATCGCATCTGATTAAACCCCTGATTAAACCATGTCCAGTGGGCAAGACCACCGATCACTGAACATGCCTTGTGCTGCTTCTCTACCTGGACCGTGGGAGCCCAGCAGCCTCTGAGTGCTGCTTTCAGAACAATAGAAAGAACATGTTCCTCACTTAACCAGGATAGAAAGCCACTGTTTTCATTAAAAACAAAAACAAAGCAAAACCCTCCACGTGATACCCACTGATTCCTGGCTCCAGGAGAGAGCTCACCAAGGGCCTGGAAATGCATGGCCCATGCCCTCCTGCCCCAGCGCCTCCCCAGACCACGGGCCACCACTTCTCTCCAGGGAGCAGGCTTGGCTTCCTGGGCACGCAGGAGTCACTTGCTAACCTACAAACTCCAAATGACTGCCTGACAGATGCACATTATACAAATCTCCCTCGAGGTGCTGCCTGGAGTGCCTGCCCCTTCCCAGGGGCTCAGAGCTGTTTGCTTCCATCTGCTGCAGGACCCGGGGGCCCCATGGGATCATAATGCTTTCACTAGACTACCACCAAGTGGATGCGGGCCATTTGAGAAATGAATTTTTACTTTCAGTGGAGCATTTTTGGAAACTCAAAGGCATGGAGAGGCGGGGAATTTGGCAACAGGAATGAAGCCATTTTTCCCCTTCCGTTGGCACGGGACTGTCGTAGAAGAGGTACTGTGTTATCAGCATGGCTCCGTGAAAGTGACTGCACAGTGAGAATCGGATGCTTGTCTCGCCCTGTCCTACAGACTGTGGCGTTCTCCGTGGCATTCCAGACAGACAAAGTATGTAAGTAAATATGTTAACCCAGAAAGAATAAAAAGAAAATAGAACTGCCATTTCCTAAGGGCAACGACATGCCACCCACTGAGCTTAATATGATTGGTCCTTAATACTTTACAGATGACTCCACCACTCAGAACATGTCATCGACGAGCCCAGACACCTGGCAAGAGGCAGTGTCAACACTGGAACCCAGATCTCACTACCCAAGGACTCACACAGCCTTTGCTCCTCTACTGTCTAATCTGAGGATGGTGGCATCCCCTCTGCTAACTCTGGGCCTCATGGCTGTGTGACCTGAACAGTCACCCTGTGCCGCACACTTAGAAGAGCCCTGAACTTGGCTCAACACTCTGCTCTCGCCATTTTGAAATTCTTCATAATTTTTGAATAAGGATCCTCATGCTAGATCCTGCTAGATCCCTGACAGAAGGCCACTTGAAGAACCCTTGTGACTCACATACCTTATAATTAAACCAATTCTGAAATTATTTTACCCTTGGTTTCTGTGTTCATAACATCTAGGATAATTTCTAGTGAGCTAGGTCATGATGAACCACCTAGAAGTTCTTTCTCTGATTTCTAGGAATAACCTAGCTCTAAGGAAAGATTCCGCAATAATTATCCTCTAAACCTCTCTACATTAGAAATTATGAATAAGGGGCACCTGGGTGGCTCAGTTGTTAAGCTTCTGCCTTCGGCTCAGGTCATGATCCCAGGGTCCTGGGATCCAGCCCCACATCGGGCTCTCTACTCAGTGGGAAGTCTGCTTCTGCCTCTCCCACTACCCCTGCTTGTGTTCCCTCTCTCTGTGTGTCTCTCTCTGTCAAATAAATAAATAAAATCTTTTTTTAAATTATGAATAAATGGAACACTAAACCTTAAGCATTTAGAATAGGACCTACTGTATAATAAGAGCTTAATACATGTAATGATTTTATTATTGTTATTGTTTTTGTTAGAGAATACATTTAGGTAAAATAAAAAATACCATTAATACAACTAACAGTCACCAAATATCCATTATTCGTTCTTCCTTTTAATAATAAAATCACTCCCTGCCCCTCATATATTTACCCAGACACAGACAATACTTACCAGCTTCCCTTGCAGCTAGGCAAGGCCATGTGACTAAGGTCTGGCCAATGGGATGTGAGCAATAGTGACTTCCACAGCTCCTGGGTCATACCCCTTACAAAGGCAACTAATTAGCCTCCAGCCCTTTTCGAGGGCTTGATATGCAAGCATAGTTCTATTGAGCCAACCTGGAATATGTCATAGAGAGCAACACTCCAGGAGATGGTAAGGCCCCAACCAAAAACATGCTGGAACCTTGGGTAGATTCACAGAACAGTGAAGCCTGCCTGCCCTGCACCTATCACCTCTGATCTGCTCCACTGGAGAGAGAATGAAGTATCTGGTTTGAGCTACTGACTTCTAGCATTTCTTTGCTATGGAAGCATAGACTATACCCAACTGATACATGGCTTAAGCATGTAAGAGGTTTCTTTTCTTTTTTTTTTTTTTCTCATATAAGAAGTACAATAGACTTCTTGTAGTGTACATTCAACTCCTACATGTCAGGAATGAAGTCTCTGTTATTCTCATGAATTACCCTCAGGAACTCATTGTAGCTTGAGTTATCACATCTGCATTTCTGAGGGGAAGGAGGAGGAAGGGAAGTCTTCCTGGAAATCCCTAGGGCTTGATCACTGCCATTTGATTGGCTGGACCATGTCACATGGCCACTCCTAGCTTGGAGCCAAGGAAGGTGAGTTTTTCATTTTCCTGCCTTTCTAGTAGAGGGAGGCAAGGGGAAGGAGGCTGGGACTGGTGTTGAGTGAGCCCTAATTAATAATATGATTCTTTTATAGCAGTTATCAGAACCTTCTGGATGGTCTCTTGGAAATTCCTGACTTTTCCCAACCATGCTTGCTGCACCTTCCATCAAAGGTTTTGGATCTAGCTGGAGATGGCCATTGTCCTAAGCACCCCAAGTAGAAAGAGATAAGCAGAGGGGGACCCCCCCAAGCCTGCCCCTCTCCAGCTTACTCTCTCCAAACACCTTTCCTTTGGGGCTCTGACCGCACCCAGATTCATTGATGAAGGAGGCTGTGTCCTCTAAGGAAGTCAGTGGGCAAATGGCTGGTGTTCAGAGTCCATGAGTGTATCAATGTGTTGCTGTATCCACAAGGTTCATTCTCAGGCCCAAGTGAACTTTATGAGATCCTGGCATTCTTGCAACACCCAATATGGGAGCTTAATATGAGCCAAGCACCATGCCCAGCCCTTTAGAGGTACTGTTGCAGCTGGTGCCCCCAAAACCCTGAAAACTGGACAAAATTATTTTCCAGACTCTTCAGATGAGAAAACTGAGACTCCGAGAGGTTTGGAAGAACACAGTGCTATTTGGGGACATTTTGCTATGAATTGGGCAGCATGTCTCTATTTCTTTTGGAATGATTTTGGTAACAATTTAGATGCATTTTCAATGCTTTGTCACACAGTGTCACACGGATATGTCTTCTGGACGGGACCCTGTGCTGAGCGTGGCCACCTGGCAGTTCTCTACCACAGGTCACATGGGCTATCTCATTTCAGGAGTAGGGAGACGGCAATGAGGAGGCATGAGGCAGACACATGTGGCTGGTTCTGGGGTTGTCTCCGGTCCTGACTTCTGAGAGCATATGGTTTCACAGCCACCTTCAGAGTGGAGCTGGGAGCCTTTCCCGAGCGAACCTTCCCAGGCTGTTCTGTGGATAGAAACCTCACTGATTTCTTCACCAAAGGCCCCACTGCCAACTGAAAAGCATTATCCCATGCATATTCAGCTTCCCTAAGATACAAATCTGCCTCACAAAATATTTACTCAGCCTTTGACCCTGCGAGTGTAAACATATTATGACAAAGAACTCTAGAACTGAAAACCAGAGCTGCAGAAGGAAGACTCACGGCTTTGAGCAAAGCTGCTACACCAACGGAAGCGTCTCTAGCCAGGAATGGTGGGGTTTCTAATGTCAGCAGCTCAGGCTGGCCTCCCACCCTCACTGCCCCGCCTGATGTGCAGTCAGATCACTGCTCACCAACTCCAGTCAGATGGGCGATGCTCTCTCTGGAGTGTGTGTGTGCTGGAGTCCTCTCTGGGCTAGGGCGACCCAAAGAACAGGCTGGCTCTCTCCCACAACCCCCCAGGAAGTGAATACAAAGAGCCAAGAAGAAAGGCAGGAAGTTCCTACCCACCTGATTCCCTGCACTGCAGCTCTCACATCCCATCTGAGCAACCCTGGACGCGATCTAGAGCAAGAAGCAATGGGCCTTTCTAGAACTCAGACTGCATATGCTCCAGAAAATGGGAGTAGCACCCTTCCCTGGGCTTTGAATGCTCATTTTGTTTTTGTTTTTCTCTTCATTTTCCTGTCTTCCTTATTCCCACATCTTCCTTGTGGTTTACTCTTAAGTAAACACTTGCCTCATGTCTTTTCTGCCCAGCAGCCTCCCCACAGACCTGGGGCTACTACATTTGTCCCAGTTCTGCCAGATGGCTAGCAGAGAAAGATGCATGCTAGCCCCTTGTCATGGGGTGGACATTTGTCTTTACAGCCTGCCTGGCATCCTTTCTTCCACCAATGGCTCACTGATCTTCCTTAAGTTCCCAGTACTCCCCTGTGGGAGTGCATGTGATCTGGATGACACTGACCCTTTCCCTATCCTAGCAATCTGGTTATCAGAGGGTCATATCTGTCCTGGCCACAGGGTCAGGTGTGTAACCCAAGTCAGGCCAAAAGAATTGGCTGATTCCAAGATGTCCTTACAAATGTTGAAAATAGTCAGGTAGACCACACCTTGCGGATCCATTTAAATGCAAAGGACAGAGAAAAGGATCATAGAAAATTTAAACAAGAAAATGACATGATTTGATTGAGGCTTTTAAGGAATCCATCTGAGCACATGTGAGGAATGGACAGGGATGCCTGGGTGGCACAGTTGGGTGAGCGTCCAACTCTTGCGTTCAGCTCAGGTCTGATCTCAGGGTCGTGAGACCGAGCCCTGTGTAGAGTTCCACACTCAGCATGGAGTCTGCTTGTATTCCTCCTCTCTCCCTCTCCTTCTGCCCTTCCTCACTGCCTCCCCCAAATAAAATGAATCTAAAAAAAAAAAAAAAAAAAAGAATGGACAAAGCCAAGTGAGTGATGGCAGTTGGAGCTGGTGGAATCAAGAAAAGTGAACAGTTCCAAGATGTATGTTGTAGTTCAAATCACTAGCCCTCCTGCTCTCTCCAAGACAATATTCATGCAGGGGGAAAAGCCCTCAAATTATCTTTGCACATTTTCCCCCAGTGAAAACAGCAGCAGGAGTTGCTTAGGCCTGATCCAGAAAGTAGCCATAAGTGTGTGGATCCAAATGATGGATCCAGCACTGGGACAAAATGATGCCAGTTGTGGCATCTGTCATCGTGTGGCAAGAAACACCATTTGCAGTCCTCAGACCCAAGTTCTTTCCTAGGATTCATTCGGAAGATAGCAGGGGCAATGTTGGAGAGTGTGGTTTTAAAGATCCCCCCACTTATGCTTATTACACTTACCTGAACACAGAGGGAAGAAAACCACAGGGATGCACGTTGGGCTGCTTTTCTTCAGCTGGATATCCTGAAACAAGAAAATGTTAAGCGATTCCACTCATACAATCTGACACGACCCTTAGAGGGAAAAGGAGCATTCTTAACAATTATGGGTTAAACTGTGTCTCCCAAAAAGATATGCCTGTTTCCTCACCCATGATACCTGGGAATGGGCCCTTATTTGGAAATAGGTCTTTGCAGCTATAATTAGGGTGTAAGTTAAGATGAGGTCATATTGGAGTCAGTTGGATTAGGCTTTGGGTTGTTCTTTTTTTTAATATTTTGTTTATTCATTTGAGAGAGAGAGAGCACAAGCAGAGGAGCAGTAGGCAAAGGGAGGGGGAGAAGCAGACTCCCCACTGAGCAGGGAGCCTGATGCAGGGCTCAATCCCAGGACCCCGGAATCATGACCTGAGCTGAACTCAAACGCTGAACCGACTGAGCCACCCAGGTGCCCCTGTAGGGTGGATTTTAGTCCAATATGACTCGTGTCCTCCCATGGAGGAGACAAAGGGAGAGTGCCATGTGCCAATGAAGGCATGGACTAGGATGAAGGCAAGGATTTTCAGCAACCACCACCAGAAGTTCTCAAAGAGAACACAGCCCTGCCAACACCTGGCTGCTGGATTTGAGCTTCCAGAACCACGAGAGAGTAAACTTCTGTTGTCTTATGCTTCCCTATTTGTGGTAATTTGTTAATGCAGCCCCAGCAAACAGATACACTAGGGTTTTTAAATTGGAGCAAATTTGGGGGTTTTTTGCCAAAAGTCCAAATTTGGGTTTGGGCATATATATTTCAGATGTGTGAGAAGCACACCTTTCAGTACTTTCATGGATATCTTGGGGATCATCTTGGCAGTCATATTTTCAGCCTTTTTAGTCTTTGCTGCATTAAAAAATGAATCACGTTGAGGGAGGAGAAACATGGCAGAGGAGTAGGAGACCAAAATGTCATCAGGTCCCAGGAGTTCAACTAAGGAGTTACCAAATCATTCTGAATACCTAGAAACTCAACTGGAAAGGGAAGAGAAGAGGAGCAGCAATTCTAGGAACAGAAAATTGACCACTTTCCAGAAGGTAGGATGTGTGGAGAAGTGAATCCGAGGTGATTTACGGGAAGAGAGACCACGGAGGGGGTGGGGGACACCCGCTCCCAGCAAGCAGTAGAGCAGTAGAACACAAAATCAGGACCTTTAGAAGTCTTCTCCACTGAGGGACATCACTCCAGAGGCTAAGCAGGGGGTGGAGCCCTTGCAGGAACAGTGTGGTCTCAGGTCCCATGGGGTCACAGAAAGACCAGGGGAGCCTGAGTGTGGCACAGCTGCCAGGTATCAGAACAGGGAAGCCGGCTACAGACATAGAGCTGAGCAGAGGGCTCTCAGCTTGGGGTTACCTTAAACCATGATCCAAGGCACAGTCAGGCCACTGCTCTTCAAGCATGGACCCCCATATGGCAGATCCAGGAACACCCCCCCTCCTTCCTCCTCTGGGAATAGTGGCATGGAAGTGCACTGCAGGATTCTGCTGGGTTTTCAGACTCCAAATGGGGCTGTGCGCCAGAGATAGAAACACTCACAGGCCAGGTGAGCACAGAGCACGCCTGAGACCAGGGAGATGGGAGGGATTGACTGCTTTTCTCTGAGGGTGCACTGAGGAGTGGGGCCTTGAGCTCTCGGCTCCTCTGGGCCAGAGATTGGGAGGCCACCATCTTCATTCCCATCGTCCAAAGTGGTACAGAAAGCATTCAGGGAACAAAAGCTCCAAGAATGAACATGAGCAGATTGCTTAGCCTGGCCCCTGGCAAGGGAGGTGCAATTCTGCCTCAGGCAAAGATGTTTGAGAATCATGGCAACATGGCTCACCCCCAGAAGATCAGCAAGAACATCCAGCCAAGACCAAGTTCACCAATCAATGATAATTGTGGAACTCCAGAGCTAGGGGAAAGCAACACAGAATTCATGGCTTTTTTTCCCATGATCCTTTAGTCTTTCAAAGTTTAATTTTTTAATTTTATTTTCTTCTTATTCTATTTTTTAAATTTTTTACTCTTTCCTCTTTTAATGGTTTTTAATATTTTATCTTATCAGTACCTTTTTAAAAATCTTTTTTAATTTTCATTATTATAATCATATTTTATCCTCTAATTGTATTTAACCTTATTTTCTGCATACATATAGGGGTTTTTTTTCTTTAAAATTTTGGGATACAATTTCTTCCAACAGATCAAAATATACCCTAAATCTAGCACATGGCTTTGTTCTAGTCTCCAGCCTAATCAAATTCTTTCCTCCTTTTTTTTTCTTTTTTCAAACAACTTCTTATCTTATCAATTCCGTTTATAAAATCCTTTAGAATTTTCGTCTTTATAGTCATATTCCATCCCTTCACCGTGTTTACCCTTATTTTTGTGTATATATATATAAGTTTTTCTTTCTTTAAAATTTTGGGAGGTAGTTTCTTCTAACAGACCAAAATACACCCAAAATCAAGTGTGTGGCTCTGTGCTATTCACCAGTCTAATACATATTCTATTTTTTTCTCTTATTTTCCCCCTTTCTTCCACCACCTCTCCCCATAACCACGGTTTCAAGTCTCCTCTGATTTGGTTAGTGTATATTTTTCCATGGTAGTTCCTACCCTTTTAGTATTTTGTTCTCTCATTCATCTATTCTTATCTGGATAAAATGACAAAGCAGAAAACCTCACCATAAAAAAAAGAAAAAGAGACAGTACCGACTTCTAGGGACTTAATCAATATGGACATTAGTAGTATGTCAGAGCTAGAGTTCAGAATGATGATTATCAAGGTGCTAGCTGGGCTCAGGGAAAAAAATGGAAGATATTAGAGAATCCCTTTCTGGAGAAATAAAAGAACTAAAATCAAACCAAGTTGAAATCAAAAAATCTATTAATGAGGTGCAATCAAAAATAGAGGCTCTTGCTGCTAGGATAAATGAGGCAGAAGAGGGAATTAATGATATAGAAGACCAAATGATAGAGAATTCAGAAGCTGAGCAAAAGAGAGACAAACAACTACTGGACCATGAGGGGAGAATTCGAGAGATAAGTGATACCATAGACGAAACAATATTAGAATAATTGGGATCCGAGAAGAAGAAAGAGAGAGAGGGAAAGAAGGTATATTGGAGCAAATTATAGCAGAGAATTTCCCTAATTTGGCAAAGGGAACAAACATCAAAATCCAGGAGGCACAGAGAACCCCCCTCAAAATCAATAAAAATAGGTCCACACCCCATAATCTAATAGTAAAACTTAAAAGTCTCAGCGACAAAGAGAAAATCCTGAAAGCAGTGTGGGACAAGAGGTCTAATAACATAAAATAGTAGAAATATTAGATTGGCAGCACACTTAGCCACAGAGACCTGGCAGGCCAGAAAGTACTGGCATGATATATTCAGAGAACTAAACAAGAAAAATATGCAGCCAAGATTATTATAACCAACTAGGCTGTCACTGAAAATAGAAGAGGAGATAAAAAGCTTCCAGGACAAACAAAAATTTAAAAATATGCAAACACCAAACCAGCTGTACAGGAAATATTGAAAGGGGTACTCTAAGCAAAGAGAGAGCCAAAAAGTAACAGACCAGAAAGGAGCAGAGACAATATACAGTAACAATCAACTTGCAGGCAATCTAATGGCTCTAAATCATATCTTTCAATAGTTACCCTGAATGTAAATGAGCTAAATGCCCCCAATCAAAAGACACAGGGTATCAGAATGGATTAAAAAAAAAAAAAGACCCATCGATATGCTGTCTACAAGAAACATTTCAGACCCAAAGAAACCTCCAAATTTAAAGTGAGGGATGGAAAACAATTTACCATGCTAATGGACATCAAAAGAAAGCTGGGGTGGCAATCCTTATATCAGATAAATTTTAAGCCAAAGACTATAATAAGAGATGAGGAAGGACACTATATCATACTTGAAGGGTCTGTTCAAAAAGAAGATCTAACAATTTTAAATATCTATGTCCCTAATATGGAAGCAGCCAATTATATAAACCAATTAATAACAACAACAACAAAAAAGAAACACATCAACAATAATACAGTAATAGGGAATTAACACCCCCCCCCTTCACTGAAATGGACAGATCATCTAAGCAAAAGATCAACAAGGAAATAAAGGCTTTAAATGACACACTGGGCCAGATGGACATCACAGATATATTCAGAACAGAGTGAACAGTATACACATTCTTTTCTAGAGCACATGGATCATTCTCCAGAATAGATCACATCCTGGATCACAAATCAGGTCCCAACAGGTACCAAAAGATTGGGATCATTCCCTGCATATTTTCAGACTACAGTGCTCTGAAGCTAGAACTCAATCACAAGAGGAAAGTTGGAAAGAACTCAAATACATGGAGGCTAAAGAGCATCCTACTAAAGAATGAATGAGTCAACCAGGAAATTAAAGAAGAATTGAAAAAAATCATGGAAACAAATGATAATGAAAACAAAACTGTTCCAAATCTTTGGGACACAGAAAAGACGGTCCTGAGAGGAAAATATATAGTGACACAAGACTTCTCAAGAAACAAGAAAGGTCTCAAGTACACAACCTAACCCTACACCTAAAGGAGCTGGAGAAAGAACAGCAAAGAAAGCCTAAACCCAGGAGGAAAAGAGAAATTATAAAGATCAGAGCAGAAATCAATGAAATAGAAACCAAAAGAACAGTAGAACAGATCAACAAAACTAGGAGCTGGTTCTTTGAAAGAATTAATAAGATTGATAAACCCCTGGCCAGACTTCCAAAAAGAAAAGAGAAAGGACCCAAATAAATGAAATCATGAATGCAAGAGGAGAGATCACAACCAACACCAAAGAAATACAAACAATTATAAGAACATATGATGAGCAAATATACACCAGCAAATTTGACAATCTGGAAGAAATAGATGCATTCCTAGAGACACATAAGCTACCAAAACTGAACCAGGAAGAAATAGAAAACCTGAACAGACCCATAACCAGTAAGGAGTTTGAAGACCCATAACCAGTAAGGAGATTGAAGCAGTCATCAAAAATCTCCCAACAAACAAGAGCCCAGGGCCAGACAGCTTCCCAGGGGAATTCCACCAAACATTTAAAGGAGAATTAATACCTATTCTCCTGAAACTGTTCCAAAAAATAGAAATCAAAGGAAAACTGCCACACTCTTTTTATGAGGCCAGCATTACCTTGATCCCAAAACCAGATAAATACCCCATCAAAAAAGAGAATTACAGACCAATACCGTTGATGAACACAGATACGAAAATTATCACCAAAGTACTAGGCAATAGGACCCAACATTACCTTAAAAGGATTATTCACCATGACCAAGTGGGATTTATTCCTGGACTGCAAGGTTGGTTCAACATCCGCAAATCAATCAATGTGATACAATATGTTAATAAAAGAAAGAACAAGAACCATATGATACTCTCAATAGATGCTGAAAAAGCATTTGACAATGTACAGCATCCTTTCTTGATCAAAACTCTTTGAAGTGTAGGGAAAGAGGGTACATACCTCAATACTATCAAAGCCATCTATGAAAAACCCACGGTGAATATCATTCTCAAAGGGAAAAACTGAGAGCTTTTCTGCTAAGGTCAGGAACACGGGAGGGATATCCATTATCACAACTGCTATTCAACATAGTACTAGAAGTCCTAGCCTCGGCAATCAGACAACAAAAAGAAATTAAAAGCATCCAAATTGACAATGAAGAAGTCAAACTCTCACTCTTTGCAGATGATATGATACTTTATGTGGAAAACACAAAAGACTCCACTCCAAAACTGCTAGAACTCCTACAGGAATTCAGTAAAGAATATTTTAAACTTTATATTCAAGATATAAAATCAATGCTCAGAAATCCATTGCATTTCTATACACCAACAGCAAGACAAAAGAAAGAGAAATTAAGGAGTTGATCCCATTTACAATTGCACCCACAACCATAAGATATCTAGGAATAAACCTAACCAAAGAGGCAAAGAATCTGTACTCATAAAACTATAAAGTATTCATGAAAGAAATTGAGGAAGACACAAAGAAATGGGAAAACGTTCCATGTTCATGGACTGGAAGAACAAATATTGTGAAAATGTCTATGCTACCTAAATCAATCTACACATTTAATGCAATCCGTATCAAAATACTATCCATTTTTTTCAAAGAAATGGAACAAATAATCCTAAAATTTATATGGAACAAGAAAAGACCCCGAATAACCAGAGAAATGTTGAAAAAGAAAGCCAAAGTTGGTGGCATCCCAATTCCAGACTTCAAGCTCTATTACAAAGCTGTCATCTTCAAGACAGTTTGATACTGACACAAAAACAGACACATAGATCAATGGAACAGAATAGAGAGCCCAGAAATTACCCTCAGCTCTATGGTCAACTAATCTTTGACAAAGCAGGAAACAAAGTCCAATGGAAAAAAGACAGTCTCTTCAACAAATGGTGTTGGAGAAACTGGACAGCCACATGGAGAAGAATGAAACTGGACCATTTCCTTATACCACACACAGAAATAGACTCAAAATGGATGAAAGACCTCAATGTGAGACAGGAATCCATCAAAATCCTTGAGGAGAACAGAGGCAGCAACCTCTTCAACCTCAGCCACAGCAACTTCTTCCTAGAAACATCACCAAAGGCAAGGGAAGCAAGGGCAAAAGTGAACTATTGGGATTTCATCAAGATCAAAAGCTTTTGCACAGCAAGGAAACAGTCAACAAAACCAAAAGACAACTGACAGAATGAGAGAAGATATTTGCAAATGACATATCAGATAAAGGGCTGGTATCCAAAATCTATAAAGAACTTATCAAACTCAATATTCAAAGAACAAATAATCCAATCAAGAAATGGGCAGAGGATATGAACAAACACTTCTACAAAGAAGACATCCAAATGGCCAACAGACACATGAAAAAGTGCTCCACATCACTTGGCATCACAGAAATACAGATCAAAACCACAGTGAGAAACCACCTCACACCAGTCAGAATGGCTAAAATTAACAAGTCAGGAAACAACAGATTTTGGTGAGGATACAGAGAAAGGGGAACCCTCTTATACTGTTGATGGGAATGCAAGCTGATGCAACCACTCTGGAAAACAGCATGGAGGTTCCTCAAAAACTTGAAAATAGAGCTACCCTACAACCCAGCAATCGCACTACTGGGTATTTACCCTAAAGATACAAATGTAGTGATCCAAAGGGGCATGTGCACCCCAATGTTTATAGCAGCAATGTCCACAATAGCCAAATGATGGGAAGAACCTAGACGTCCATCAACAAATGAATGGATAAAGAAGAAGTAGTGTATATATATATATATATATATATATATATATATATATACACACACACACACACACACACACACACACACACACACACAATGGAATACCATGCAGCCATTGAAAATAAATGAAATCTCGCCATTTGCAATGACATGGATGGAACTAGAGGATATTATGTTAAGCAAAATGAGTCAATCAGAGAAAGACCATTATCATATGATCTCTCTGATATGAGGAATTTGAGAGGCAGAGTTGGAAGTCATGGGGGCTAGGGAGGGAAAAAATGAAACAAGATGGACTCGAGAGGGAAACAAACCATAAGAGACCCTTAATCTCATGAAAAAAACTGAGGGTTGCTGGAAGGTAGAGGATAGGGATAGGGTGGCTAGGTTATGGGCATTGGAGTGGGTATATGCTATGGTCAGTGCTGTGAAATGTATAAGTCTGATGATTCACAGACCCATACCCCTGGAGCAAATAATACATTATATGTTAATTATAAAATTAAATTAAATTTTAAAATAAAAAACTAATCTTTTTTTAAAAATTAGAATTCACAATTATAAGCACATGTATAAACACAAACATAGACATACATGAAAACATATATACAATTTCAAAATAGTATCCTACATCTATTCATTCAAATACTAGTTGCTTGTGTGGGAATCTTTCTTTTGTACTTCTTGGGGTCTTTGGTCAAGCAGATACTGGAAAACCTATTGAACAAATGAAAATCACTAGTAGCAGCATATTGATAGAGATAGATGATTTTTAAGGGGAAAGGCATTTGTCCAAGTAATCCTTAATTAAGGACCAAATCATAAATCAAAGAGCTGGGAGGGAAAGTGAGGCTCATGTCTAGTTTTCCATGCCCCACCCTCTATGTCATCCTGAAGCGATTCTCCCCCATTCTGGTTCTATGTGAGTATTGTGGTGCTCAGACAGAGATGATAGATTAGATTATAGAAATCTTGTAGATACATACATGCACATATGTATATATAAAATATATGGGGATATATAAAAATGTATGGAAATATATATATCTTCAACATGATAGAACAGGGGGGAAAAGCCATACATTGGGGCATGTATTAGTCCTGATTAGTTGGCCAAACATGACCAGTCTCATCTCCAGCTATGAGTAGAGACTTGCATTTCAGTGTTCTAGAATCTCACCTTCCATGTTCTTCTGGTTTCCCAAAGTGTTTGCAACCACTCACATATTTCCCTCTTGCTCTATTGGAGGCCACCTGGATGAGTCATTCTCCTGTCTGAAGATCCTGCAGAAAAAATGGGGACTAGGGCAAGCAAACCCTCAAGTTTCCCTACTCCCTCCTCCTCCTCCTTGAAACACCCCCCCCCAGTTGCTCAGTGAAGCTCTTGCCCCATGGGTGTGGTTCAAGCCTGGGCCACAGGAACAGGAAGCAGCCACTCCCACTCCCTCTAGATGCCAGGACCCTTGCAGAGTCAAGTTCACATGTGTAAGCCAGGCCCTTCATCTTCTGCCTATTTATTACTTTTAACAGGCACCATATGCAATTCATTGATTTTTGTTTAACGTTTTTCTTTTCCTTCCTGGACCTTCGTAAGCTCTTCCCACCATGGCAGGCAAACAAGCACAGCTGGGGAACACACCCCATCATAAGAATCTGGTTCCTCTGAAGACTTCTCTTTGGATCCACATTTAGATAGGGGAAGAGGGTGCTGGGGCGGGGGGAGTAGGGGAAGTGGATGCGCCCTGGCCCTGGCAGGAGTGACATCATTCTAACTTATCAAAGGGAGCCAGGGCTAGGATAAATTTATGGGAAACTGCTGTCTCTTCCAACCGCATACATGCTATCTCCTTTAATTTCATGATTAGTGTCATTTCATCATTGGAAAAACCAAGCCTCTTCCTGTTCAGTGGCATAAAGCTAATATAAAATCAAGCATGTGGTTCCTGGAACTATTCACACAATGTTTTTGAAAAATTGACATAGTTCAATAGTTGGGCAATAAATTTCCTTCCTAATGAGACATTAAAAAGAAAGTGAACATTTGATGCAATGCCCAAGGAGAATTAGCTATTGAAGATTTATAGGCAATCTGTGCAAATACTGTCATTTTTGACAATGAGTTTTTAATTTGGGTTTGATAATGTCCAGGTGTCTATATTTGCCTGTGATATTACATGCATAAAACTAGAGTAATAGACATATATTGTCTGTTTTCCACCTTGAACAGTACCTGTCCCATGGGCACGCTCACAGCAGAGTCATACAGATCTGTCCTCACACTGCCATACATACATGACACTAAATAAAGACAGGCCTCTAGCTACCCAAACCAGCAGATGGTATAGGGGGAAGAAAAAAAAAAAAACTCCTTTATACAAGTTTTCCCTTGAGAAAGATGGCCTTCCAAAAAGGCGTGCAAAGCTTCTCTGCTGAGCCTGGGATACTTACCCATTTAGAATTTCATGGCTTGAGGCCAGGCATGACCTATAGGAATATCTTGGGTCTTTCAGCAATAAGGGGCCTGGAATTCATTTCCTACTAATGTTCATATAAAATCCTCCTTGTGTGGGATCTTTCTGGAAGCCTGGTTGTAGCAGGCCTTCTATGTTGTCGTAAGGGAAGCTATAGTGACTCTCTTCTGTGTCCTTTGCCACCATTATGAACATTTGAGTGGCTTTGTGTATTGAGGTCTTTGTGTAATCCTGTTATCCTGACAGAAATATCAAATGGAAGACCTTGGGAATAAACTTCAAAGGTCTTGCTAATGATCAGTCATGTACACAGTGCCCAAGAGGAGCAAAACCATCCATTCTTTAAGTTCAAGTCACCTGTTGCTATCCATATGGAGCCTGGGGGCAGAGGGTGACAGGTGTGGTCTTTCTCCTCTATTACCTGCTCTCCCTCTCCTTCTAAAGCACAATGGGCCTTTTCTTCCCACACTCGGGGCACCCACAGTCACCCTTCTTCTGGTCTGCTGGGGGTCTCCAATGAAAAGGGACAAGTATACTATGTACACAGAAAACTCAGTTCTCCTGCCAGATCATCTCTTCAAGCTCCCTGTGTTATCAAACTCTAAGAAATGTCTCTGGTAAAGACTACGTGATAGAAACTATGTAAAACATGTAAGGTATTCTCCAGTCTTCAAAGCTCTAAACTTATGGTGGAGCGGGAGGATGCCTATGGTAGTGATGATGGGGGTGGTGATGATGTTGATAGTGATGATGATGGTGGTGGTGGTGATGGTGATGGTGATGGCGGTGGTGACGGTGATGTGATGTTGGTGCTGGTAATGGTGGTGATGGTGGCGATGGTGGTGGCGATGGTGGTGATGGTGATGGTGGCCCCAGTGGTAGTATTTCAGTATAATATTCAGTATATATATATATATGTATATTATATTATATATATAATTAAGAAATTATCATTTCTTAACTTCAGGTTCCACATTCCTCTGGTAAAATACCTTATTGCTTAACAGAAAATCTCTTCCATTGCCTGGTGTTGAACCTCCTTGTCTATGTTCCCTGGAGCCTCTCTGAGAGGACAGGGGGAATCCTGGGGTTCTACTGGAAAGGAATCATCCAGCATCCTAACGTCCCCAAATACACAGAAATCATGGAAAGATAACCCTCTTGGCTTTCTTTATTCTTACTTGCTCCTCTCCCTGAAGGCTGAATGGGCACTCTGGAAGGGCAGAGCTGAGAGGGAGAGTCAGCAATGCAGCCTGGGGAAGCCTGTCTGTTTTCCCGGGGTCAATCCAGACTCAAACCACAAACCTGCCGGCAGCCCTGGTAGAAAGCTTGGTGCCATCTACTGGCCACCCTGAGTATGACATCCTGGAGGTTCCGGGGTCCTGAGAGAGGGGTGTCTGGAGGCACACACCCTTAAGGAATCACCCGCTCTGCACAAGATGCTGTGTGGACTCTGAGGGCAGACGGTGGACAGACAAGGTCCCTGCTTCACAGGATTCCTCAAAAAATCAGGGCATGTACCGACTGGGGTCTCCTGGGGGGGTTGGGTGGCAGGGGGAGTCGGGAATGGGAATCAAGAACACTTGAGAAGGCCTTGAATGACCCAGTCTGGGGTATCGGCCTGCCTATTCACCCCAGAGTGTGCTCAGTGGAGGGCTAGGGGTGTGCAAAACCCTGAGAGAAGCATGGTACATTTTCTGGAGAATTTATTCCAGTCAAAGACTTGGAAGGAAAAACTGTAACAGTTTTAAAGATATTTTAAATTAAAACAAATGCATATGTAACATCAAGTATATGGCAGAATTTGTACAATTTTTAAAGACAACGAGCTATCACAGACATTTTCCACCTGCCACGGGCATCTGCTGCCCCCTGGAGGTCAGGGCTTCTAAGCGCCGGAGGTCGGAGGTGCAGTACAAGGCTCGCCTTGGGAGGGTAGGTGGGGGGCAAGTTTCAGATCAGAAAGGACCGCTCCCAGCCTGGAGAGGGGCCAGGAAAGAAGAGGAAGTGATTTTCAGTGCCGTGTCAGCCTGGGCCATGAAGGCACTGACATCCTAGGCTTCCTACTCCGGTATGCTGCTGTCAGAGGCTGGACATCACCTGCAGTTGGAAGTTCAAGGTGAAAGGCACCTGCCAGCCGGAGAGAAGGCTGACTCCAAGCCACCACCCTCCAGCCCCGTTACACAAGAGCGTGGGCAGGCACAGCAGGGTTTGCTGGCATCGGGGGTGATTGCAAACAGATGCCCCCTCCGGGAAAGAGTGGCAGACGCCTGCACTTTCCTCCACCGCTCTCCAATCACTCCTGGTTTCCTGCTCGCGGTATAACCCGGGCCAGAGAAGGGCCCCCCACCCCATTTCGGCACAAAGGAAAAAAGAAAAGGTTTTGCGATGCCTCGTCCCTCATGTCAGTCGAAAGAGCTTAGGTCAAAAGGGGGATGACTGGTTAGAATTTGACCTCTTTTATTCCTCAAACATTCATGAGTTGAGGTGTCTTTCCACTGAGAATACACGCTCTGGAACGCCTTGACCATGGTCACTGGGTTCCTACACCGAATCTGTTCGCCTAGTCTCTTTAGGAAGTACGCATATTTTTCCCTGTGAAAATTTCTACCCCATCCCCCACCCCCACTTGTCAACCACAAGCAGGACATCATTTAACTAATTATCACTTTCTCAGAATGACCAGGCCAGATGTCTGGCTATCTGTGCTAGCTTCTCCTCCATGCCCTTGGCTTTGGGCGGATGCGAAGTCCACTGGGTGTTTTTTAGAGGTAGTGGGAAGAACTGTACTCAGGATTCCTCCAGTGAAGAGTTTTATCACTAAATCTTTTCTCTGCAACGTAAGGCTAGACACAGCCTAAAAGGCCAGTGTCAACTTTTTCAGCTAGAAGGATGGAAATTATTTCCTAACAGAACCTGACTGCTCCAGGGTCTAGGACATTTTGTTTCTGGTGTGTGCCTCCCCCCCACCCACCCAAGAAGACAATATATTATAGAGTTTTTTTTGTAGGTTCTGGAATCAAATTAGGTGCAAACCCCAGTTTACAGGCTCTGTGACATTGCACAAGTTACTTAACCTCTCTGGGCTCAGTTCCCTCACTTTTAGGAGACACTAATGGCGCCTACATCACAGGATTGCTGAGGCTGAAATGAGATAATCCATGTAAAGCTCCATGATTAGCACAGTCCCTGGCACACAGTAAGTGTTAGTTGTTGGGATTCTGGTCCTGTCCAGTCCAGCTACTTAACATGTCTGGCTCCTGATTGCCACCTCCCTGTTCCATCTCAGCCTTTGGTGTCTAAGTCTTTCCTGCATCTGGGCTCTCTACAACCAACTCCCAGTACCCCTTTTGACCCCACTCTGTTCCTTTGCTCCTGGCTTTCCACCCTGCAGGTCCTGCCACAAGAGGACCCATCTTTCCTGGGAGCTGTGATGCAAGGAGTAGACAGAGCCCACACAGCAGACAGAGCTCCTCCTGGGGCTTTGCCTATGACATGACAGTGCCTTGAGCTGCAAAGCCAGAGAGCAGGGATGACATGGCAGCAAAACGATCCCACTCAGTGAGTTCAAGGCCTGAACTACCACCTGACTCATGTACCATGAACGATCGCCTGATGAAAACAATGATCTTCTAAGGAGGGAATTAGGCATTTGAACAAGTGGCTTTCAGTACACATCATGTTCAAAGCCTCCAACCTGTGGTTTTCATCCCCGATGGAAAGTCCTAGAGCCCTCCCGGATTCTGCTGCTGGAGCATACCTCTGCTCCTCAGACTAAGGGTGGATGGTGGCAGGCAGAGACTGGGAATCTTCCTAGAAATCTAAATTTCTTTTCAGTTGGCATAAGAAAGGCATGCAGAAAGAGAACTGGGTGTCAGGTTCCATCTTCCTCGGTTCCTTCCCTTTCACACTCCTGGGAGAGTCGAGGACTTGCTGCTGGCAACGTCAAGGGCCAAGGTGAGGCACCTGTGCTGGCTCCAGGCAGGCGAGATGATGCAGATATTCGTGCAGTCCGAGACACGTGGCACGAAGTCACCGTATCATCTGTTAATTCAGAGAGGGATGTGTGCTCCCAGGAGATGCTCACAGAAGACCATCCATGAGCCCAATCATTCTGTATAGGGTTTACCAAGTGCCCAGTATGAGCCAAATGCCAGACCAAGCCCAGAGTAACCAGACACAGGTTTTGTACTGCAGGGACCAATGGCTAAGAGGGAGGACAGCAGGGAGGACTCAGGTGATGGGGACATCACAGCTATAGTACGAGCCATGGGACAATGCGCTGGTTGGCCTCTTTGGGCCATTTTCCACTTTGAGGCTTCATGGTCACTTTCCAGACAGTTGCCCAGGAAGGGCTGTGGTACCGGTTGCCGATGCTTGGCATACAGGGGTGCGCCTCGGCGTGATCACCAATTTTACGTGTTACGTGGAGTGACCTTTTTGGGACAGGCAGTAACAACAAGTCTCCTATCCCACCATATTTGAGCACCTGCTAAAATCCAGCTTGAAAAAAGCTGAGGAAGGGCCTGGGACAGGGCCAGGTCTTTGCAGGGGACCTCAAGAACACGTGATGGCTGTGAATTTGCTCCACGATACTCAGATGACAAAAAGAAAAGGGCCACATTACTTTCTTTGAAGGAAAAATAAATTAATCAATTAATTAAGTTAGATCTGGCTCTGAGCCCCTCATGCTACGTGACTAGAAATTCCATCTCAATCATGGTTCGAAAGCAGAAGTTTAGGAAGGTTCTGTGACATCCTGGGGGTTGTGTGGTGCCCAAAAAAAAACCCTTTTTTTAGGGTCCATCTTGAGTGTACAGGGTTTGCTCTGTTACCATTGTTCCTTTTTGTTTGTTTGTTTGAGATTTTGTTTGTTTATTTATTTGCAAGAGAGAAAGAGAGCACAAGCAGGGCCTAGGGGTAAAGGGAGGGGGAGAAGCAGACTCCCCACTGAGCAGGGAGCCCAACCCAAGGCTCCATCCCAGGACCCTGGGATCATGACCTGAGCCAAAGACAGATGCTTAACCCACTGAGCCACCCAGGCGCCCCACCATCGTTCCTTCTGCTAAGCAGCACTCCAGTGGGGCTGGCCATCAGCCCTGCTGCCTGGCTAAGCACAGAGGTTCTCCACGGCACCCACTCCATGCAGTGAGGGGTCAGCTAGAGACTCCCTCTCCCTCTGCACCCCAGACCCTGGGTTTAGTAATCTGTCTAGAGCAGCCCGCAGCCATCCCGCCCTCTGGCAGCAGCAGGTCAGTAGGACCCAGGACCACAGCATTTGTGGACCATACCCCGCCCCCCAAAATCACATACACAAATCCATTCTCTTCCTAGTCCTGGGGGAACCCAAGGGCATCTTCCGGCCCAAACCACTTCTGCAACCTCCCTCAGCTGCTCCAAGGACCTACATCCCCAGACAAAGCCAAGATGGACTGGGGGTTTACCTCCCATGTGCCTGGCAGGTGCCATTTTGATTCTGAAACGCTAAAGCTGTTAAGCCAGGAGAGCCCTGCATGGGGATGGTTCAGTGGCGGCTCAGGACCAAAGGAGGAAAACACCACTCATTCTCATAGCCATGAGGATAACATTTGAATGAGTGTTTCAATAAACATCCTGTCCTGTGGTCACTCACAGGGTAGAACATTGCTCATGTATGTTTTTTAAATATTTACTTATTTATTTTTAAATCAGAGAGAAAGTGAGCACAAGCAGCAGGAGTGGCAGGCAGAAGGAGAAGCAGGCTTCCTCCTGAGCAAGGAGCCCCATGCGGGACTCAGTCCCAGGATCCCAGGATCATGACCCGAGCCGAAGGCAGCCGCTCAACTGGCTGAGCCACCCAGACGTCCCTATTCATGTACGTTTTACACAGACCATACACAAGCACTTAATTCCTGTTGCTCCAGTCCTGATTTTGTACTGCAATTAACAAAGTTCTCAAAGACTCTCAAAGACCCCGTTTGCCTCCACTTTTTTTCCATGATGGCATGGAGCTGCAAAAAGGACAATCAATGGCCTTAGGAAGGTGTTATTAGGGGCACCTGGATGGCTCAGTCAGTTGAGTAACCAGCTCTTGACTTCAGCTCCTGATCTCAGGGTCGTGAGATAGAGCCCCACATTGACCTCCACGCTCAGTGTGGCATCTGCTTGAGATTCTTTCCCTCCATCCCTCCCCCACACTCACTTGCTTTTGCTCTCAAATAAATAAATAATTTAAGTGTTATTTGGAGCATGAAGGGAACATAGGGAACATCTGGATTTTCCTCTAGTTTATTTGTAAATTTTTGTTTACATTTTTCCCCTGCCTGAAAACAAAATATTTGCATATTATAAAATGTTCAAAATATTACAGAAATATTTTGTCTAAGAAGGAAAAATCTCCCATAATCTTACCTGTCAGAGTTAAATATCAGTAATGGCGTGGCACCTACTCCTCCAGATACTTTTTCTCAAGATGCATATTTTAATTACTTCTTTAAAAAATAAGATCACAGTACACGTGAAGTCTTTTTTCAAGCAACAGATCTTGGACCTGCCAAAACAAAGAGATCTACCTGCCCCAGTCTTCCTAAGAGCTGCGTGGTATTTTATTGTACACATCATAATTTATGTATCCTGTCTTCTAGGGGCTGACATTTTCTCTACTCACATTACAAGTGAATCCTGGAAGGGTTACACGGCTTGTGTGGGATCAGACGGATATTTAGAGATAGACCCCAGACTCAAACTTCCTCTTGCCTCAGGCCAGAGGCTGCCCCCTAAGTTTCTAATTTTTATTTATTTCAGTTGCCAGGGGCAGGAGCAGGGTGTGTACCAGAGAAGGACTTTTGGGTCAGCTTTTGTCCTAGTGATTCCAGAGAAGATCTGAGGACAACCGACTGTCACAGCTAACAGAATGCCAGCCAGGTCCTTTCATTAAAGAATGAGTTAGGCACATGCCATCCTACTGAATTAGTAAGAACATAGAGACAAAGAACATAATAGAATCTTGGGGGGGAGGGGGACTAGTGTCTTGTCCTTAAATCAATTTCTGATAATGAGTGTCATATATTTAAATGTTCACACATAATCATCACATTAGCATTAACTATACCATCAAAGACAATCTGATTACATAATATGCTTCTTCATGTATCACCGCCATGAACTTGTTAATACATGTAATTATAAATGGAGAAGTAGATTGGGGGTATATCCAATAGAAGCCTCTGGAAGTCTGAGTGTGATTTCCTGCTGTTTCCCATCAACTTGAATGAAACAAAGCTAATGATTGTCCTGGCACCATGAGGCCAGGACACACTGTCTGGCTGTCCCTCCCAGGCCTCGTAGCAGACCTCTTTTGTTGCTTTTCAGGGTGTTTGTGGTCTCTGTGTGTCTGGGTGTCATCCTCTGGTGGCCATAGGCTCGTGCCTGACTTCCCAGCTCCTGTGGGGGAGGGGTGGGGAAGGGGAAATGGGTGATTCGTCAGGGGTGCTCAGATCAAAGGGAACTAAACCAGCAAGAACTGAAAACGCAGACCTAACTCTGGTCCTGAAACCTCAGGGGCTGAGCAGCTCAAATATTCCCCCACTGTGTACATGCTGCGTATACTGGGGCTCCAACCCCCACTAGACTCCCTATCGCTACAGATGCCTGTGAGGGCTCCCACCCGCTATCCTCATCCTACTCTCTCTCAGAGTCCCTATGTTCTCACTCCTCTCTGCCACATGGGCTCCCACACTCTATGACATGCCCTGATGCTACTCACCAGACCACCACCCCATGGACACTGATGCCCTCCTCACTGCACTCAGGCCCCACACCTGCTCCAGCTCCTGCATGTTCCCACCCACCCTCTGCAGAGGCCTCCCTTGCCTGGCCCCACTGAAGAGGTTCTGGACCAGATGTTTTGGGATGTATGCAACTTTTTTTATCAGACTGGATGCTGAAGGCATCTATCTTCATAGATACCAGCTCTTGGAGCCAACAGGTGCCTTCAAGGGGGACCTATGGATAAAAATGAGGAAATTTCTGATATTCAGTCTTGAAGACAACCCATCCCTATGGTGAGAGCAGTGTTGCATTATGGGAAGTGTCCGGGCTCTGGATTTAAAGCCCCTTCTACCATTTACAACCTGAGCCACATTGAGCAAGCCCCTTGCTGTCTCCGGGTCTCCATTTCTTCATCAGGCTTGTTGGACAATACTGTGCCAACCCTCTAGTACATGGCAGATGCTAATAAATGGCAGCACTATTTATTATTACTGGCTAATTATCGGGTGCACACACTGCTCCATTTAATTTCTTTTTCTATCCACGTCTCTTTCTGTTAAAAAAAAAAAAAGTAACCAAAACTGTTTAGAATATTTTCTGTATTTGTGAAGTTGCCCTTTAAAGATCCATCTAAAATATTACCTTATTTTAGCAAAAGCTCAAATGATGAAAATTCCAACTATCAGTTTTTAAGACTGTTTTCTGTTGATGTGGAGTTTCCACTGAGCACCTGCATCAAAAGTTCTCTCTCTTGCCCACGTGACTAGGGGCAGTCTGTGCCCCCCATCCTCAGGCTGCCCACAACCTAGGTGTAATGCAGCTGTGAGCTGCTCTTCTTTCAGATCCAGCCCAGAGAAGACCCATCAGTGGCTTGTTGGCTGGGTATCCTTTGGTGGAACTGCAGTACCTCCCTCTAACCTTTCAAATGGGAAGCAGAAATTCAGTATGCAAATCTTTACATTCATTTTGGCCATAAGAAAAAACAAGGCAATTCCTCAAAGAGACCTTCTCAACCAAACCATCACTGGGATGTGGACCTTGTATCTTCCCTGAAATGGCTTTCAAGGTTTCTGTTTGATCTTTGACCTTGGTGTGACTCTCACTCCAAGACTGGGAGAACACCAGTTTGGTAGCCACACACATAAGAACTGGGTTTCAGCTACTGCTCCCATGATATGGGGAATAGGAGGTCAGAGTAGAGAATCATGGGGAAGGAGAACAAGTCTTCAATATCACCCCAAATTTTGCTTCTCCCAGCGTTTCTTAGCTCAGCTCACTGGGTAGATCAGTTGCCTGAGTTTTCCTACGTGGGCGCTGCAGAACTTCTGGTGCATCTACCCAGCTTGCGGGGGAGACAGAGTCCCCTATCAGCAGAGGGCCTAACCCAATACTTCGACTGAAACTAGAACTCTAGTTAGAATGATTTTTAGTGGTGGAAGGCAAAGACATTCACAAGACTCTTTCTTCAGGAGCGCCTGGGTGGCTCAGTCAGTTAAGCCTCTGCCTTTGGCTCAGGTCACGATTCCAGGGTCCTGGGATCTAGCGCCATAGCGGGCTCTCTGCTCAGCGAGAAGTCTGCTTCTCTCTCTCCCTCTGCCTGCCACTCCCCTTGCTTGTGATCTCTCACTCTCTCCCTCTCTCTGTCAAATAAATAAATAAATAAAGTCTTAAAAAAAAAAAAAAAGACTCTCTCTCCAAAGGAAATCTTTTGTGAAAGCCTAATACACAGAACAAGTGACAGAAAAGCTAGTCCAGTACTGGCCAGGTCAGGAGAAATTATCCAGATTCAGACACATAGAAAAAATGAGATATAAAGCTAGTCCTATCCTCCTGAAGTTGGAAAACTGCCAAGAAGAAGATGGGGTGTGGGTTTTGGATTCTGAGAAACCTCAGTTTGAACACCAAACCTACTTATTTACTAGTTATGTGCCTGAAAGTAAGTGATTTCACTTCTCCCAAGCAAGGCTCCTAGTCTGTAACATGGAGACAGTAATATCGATCTTCCCTTTTCCTCAGCAGCTGTGACAAGGATTTTCACAATCACAAGAAAAGCATCTTGATCATCACTTGTACAAGAACTGTGGGTTTCTCAAGCACTTAGATGTTTTCTCCAAATTTCTAACTCATTTAGCTCTTATCCAACAGTTGAAAACTTAGTTGCCAAATCAACCCTTGTTGTTTTAATTGCCTTTTCTCTATTAAAAATGTTTTCATGTAAGACTCGGCCTCCACAGCCCTAAATCCTGAGCTATCATTATTCTGAAATAGCACAGTGGGACACAGATCATATTGAGTAGTATTAGGCTAAACAGAGCTCTTAATTGCAAATGGAAGATAAATGAGGATGGGCTCTTCTATGTGTGTGCACACGGAAATTGACAGCCCAGATGGTGATAGGAAATTGAAACTGCTACCTGCAATGCTTGATATGAATTACAAACTGATCTTCTATAATAGCCCAAATATCTCTAAAGATGTTTAATGTAACCATTCAGTAGCACACCTTTTGTAAAAAAATAAATTTGCTTTACTGAATGTGTAAATGGATTAATTGATAGAGGATCATGGAAGCCTTTGCCACAGTGTTGATAATCTTGTTAATAAAACATCATGAAATTTTTCTAGGGGAAAAAAAATTGTTTTCTGATTTCAACCTTAACAGAAAGGGAAAATGTTCCTTGCAATGACAGCAAAACTAAGAAAAGCAGGAGAAAAGCATTAATCAATATAAAAAGGAGGCATTCATTAATCAGAAAACAAGATAGAGAACATGGTAAAATAAACAAATGTCTAGATAATGTGATTAAGGGAGAAGAGAAAACAGATACTGAGAATCAGGAATCAGCGAAGGGATATTAACAAAGATATGGAAGTTACTTTAAATCATGGAGAATATGTTTAACTCTGTAATGCTAAATTTGAAACGTTTGATAACATGGTTTTCTGGAAAAATGTAAACTGTCCAAATTTTCTTAAGAAATTAATGGTGGGGGGTGGGGGGGCACCTGGGGGGGCGCAGTCAGTTAAGCCTCTGCCTCTTGGTTTTGACTCAGGTCCTGGTCTCAGGGTGCTGGGATTGAGCCCGTCTCCAGCTCCTTACCCAGCACAGAGTCTGCTTGAGACTCTCTCTCCCTCTCGCTCTGCCCCTCCCCTTCCGTCTCTCTTTCTCTCTAAATAAATAAATTCTTTAAAATAAATAAATAAATCTTAGAAAGAAAGAGAAGAGAAGAGAAAAGAGAGGAAGGCAGGAGAAATCTGAGCAGACTAACAACTCTGAAAAAACTGAGAGTAGGCAGAGCGTTGAAAAAGTAGTTGACAAGGCCCCTGAGCCCAAATGGTTTTACAGGCTATTTCATTTAACTCTCAAGAAACCATCATTTTTCTTTTTTTTTTTTAAGATTTTATTTATTTATTTAATTATTTGACAGAAAGAGAGATCACAGAGCAGAGCAGCAGGCAGAGAGAGAGAGGTTGGAAGCAGGCTCCCCACTGAGCAGAGAGCCTGATGCGGGACTCGATTCCAGGACCCTGAGATCATGACCTGAGCCAAAGGCAGAGGCTGAACCCACTGAGCCACCCAGGTGCCCTGAAACCATCATTTTTTTTTTTATAAACATATTTTTATCCCCAGGGGTACATGTCTGTGAATCGTTTTTCTACTAAATAATTCCATAACTCTGAAATAGATGCTAACTTTCCCAATTCAATTTATTAAGCTTAGCATAACCTTGACACAGTACCATAAAAGAAAAAAAAGACAAACTTATGAATATAGATATAAATTAAAATCACTAATCAATAAGCAAATTTTCAAGTAATAATAACACCATAACCAATTGTGATTTGGAATACAAAGATGGCTCATTAGCGGGAAAGCTACTCATTTAATTTATCATATCGATAGATGATAGAAGACAGACACAGCAGGGAGAGCGCAGAATCAGAGGCCAAGCATCAGAGCCTGAAGCCAGAGCCACTGGGCTGGAAACCTGGCTTTTCCTCCATTGCTGACTTTTATCAAGCAGTCTGACTTTGTGCTTCAGTTCTCTCACTGTAAAATGGAGAGACTAACATGACCTACTGTATGAGGTTGTGGGAAATTAACATTTCTCAAGTTGCTTACCCCCATGCCTGGTGTTCAGGATGTCCTCTACATGTACTTGCTAAGTAAAATAAACCCAATCATCATCTCTATAAATGCTGCTGAAAGTTCATCATCATTCCCTCATAGAAACTTTTAGTAAACGGAATATGAGGATATTTCCTTAATACCATAAAGAATATCTATCCCAGACTAATGACTAGCATCATTCCACTCAGACAATAAAGGCACAATCATGAAAATCAGAAACAAGATCCTGATGGCCACCATCACCCCCTTGACTTCTGCCTGGTGAGTTCCCAAGGCGGCCCAAACACAGGGATAAAGATATGATCCTCTAGGTAGACTACATTATTTTATTTGCAATCAGATTTGTCTTCTATGTTTTCCTGATCTTTGGCTAATAATGAAACAATCCAAGTTGTTAAATTATTGCCTCTCACACCATGCCCTGACATAGAATACTCTGAGGTCCCACACAAGCATTGTGGTGAGAAGCAAAGTGGCAAACGGTCCCAAGGGATGGTAACCACAGAGACCAGCAGCTCCAGGCTGAGATGCTGAGAGCTTTGGTTGGGGGTGGGGGGTGTCACGGAGGGAGCAAGCCCTAGTTAGAAAATTTGACACTGGAAGGAGATTTCTTGGCTGGGTCCAAGGTCATGCTTCCTCTCCCACTTCAGTTCCCTTTCTTTTCTTTTTTTTTAATTTTTTTATTTTTTTAATTAACATATAATGTATTACTAGCCCCAGGGGTACAGGTCTGTGAATCACCAGGTTTACACACTTCACAGCACTCACCATAGCATGTACCTTCCCCATAGTTCTCTTTTATGTAGGAGAGTGGAACCCAACCAACTTTTATAGACAGTGTTTGGACAATATGTCCTTACACTAAATACTAAAAATATACTAAACAAATATAGATACTCTAATTGTAATTTTATTCTTCCCACAGAGCCATGGGCTAGCAATGCTGAAACTACTTTCTGTATATGGTAGATCCGAGCAAATAAATAATATACTGGGCATCATGGGGACCAGGTTTCTCACTGGTAGGGAAAAGAGTTACAGAAATGGAAAAGGGAAAGCCTAGAATATACCCTATGGTGCTGGAATGGAACTGGAGGTATCAGTGTGAACTAATGGGTCTTAACATTACAGACCACTCAGTATGAAAACAGGTACAGGGATGTGTGTGTGTGTGTCTGTCTGTCTGTCTGTCTGTCCTACCTCTGTCCACTACAAGGGCCTAGAAGCAATGACAACCCAGTAGCAATAAGCTATGAGCATCTAGATATTGGTTTCTAAATACTATTATCCATTAAAATGAGTTCCTTGGAAAAACTGCTGATTCTGGGGTGGGGATAGGAAAAGTACAAAGATGAACCTAGAACATCTTGCACCCAAAAATAAGGAAGTGCTCAAAAATAATGGTGACATGTCAAAAGGACTTAGAACCTTGAAGGTATCTCATGGCAAAATCTGGGACACTTGCAAACCAAAATATATAATGATAGTAAAGGATTATAAAATTACGGACTATACTAAGAATTCATGAATCCATACTGATATAAATGAGCAAATATGTATTTGTATACATACATGAATAAATAGATAAATAACAACGAAAAACTCTTCTTTACAGAGGAAAGTCAACGAATAAATGTAGAAGAAACAATAGGATTATAAAATCACCATCGTGATAGCAATTGATTAAGGCAAGAATAATCAATGGAAGCTCAAGTCAGTGGGTGACGTTTTTATTTTGACTTGATCACAAGGCATCTTTGCATGATATAGTTATTATTTATAAAGGGCAAAAGAGTGACTTTACAATGGAGAAACCTAGCAAGCAACTTCCATCAAATAATCAACTTTAACATCATCAGTAATAGATCAGATCAATAGCATGTTCCTCTTAGTAAGATAAAGGAAGCGAGCACAACATCATTTCTGCAGAAAAGCCAGACTCTGAATCTAATCACGAGGCAGCACCAGACAAACCCAAAAGAGGGGCATTCTAAAAAGTGACTGCTCTCAAGTCTTCCAAAATACAAATTCACGAACTATAAAACAAGTCACAGAAACAGTTCCAGTTTTTTAAAAAACTAAGGTAATGTGACAGCTGAATGCAACACATGATCCCAGGTCTCCCTTTCCAATAAAGACATTTATCCTGTGTCTTTATAATTGAATTCATTGACAATTGGAACCCGAATGTGGCCGGATATTGGAAATAATGGGTAGTGTTAACTTCCTAATTTTGGATGCTCTCTCACTATGTGAGAGAAGGTCTTTGTTTTTAAAAAGTCACACAAAAGTAGGTAGGAATAAAGCATTAGTCGTGTCAGTAAGTGACTCTCAGCATTTCTGCAGAAATAAGTAATGTAGGAGTATAGAGAGAGAGGGGAACGAAGCAAATGTTAAAGGTTACCATTTGGAGCTCGGGGAAGGGTAATCCCAATTCTTTGAACTATCCTTACAACTTTATGAAAGTCTGAAATTGTGTGAAAATTTTAAAAGGTTAAAACAAAAAGAAGAATGTTGCAGCTTTAAAACAGAGCCAAGAATTCAGTGGTACTCATCCTACCGAGAGGTAGGTCAGTGTCCTCTCCCCTTGATGGCGGGTGTGTTTGTGTCTCCGTCTACCTTGAACTATGAGGGAAACACCACCATGTGACTTCAAGACCAGGTTGATAAAGAGGACCATGCAGCTTTCACCTTTATAACTGGAAAGCTTGCTCTCACCGCCCAGAGCCACCCCGAGACCATCATGCTGCAAAGACCACATAGAAACTTCCAGCGGCCAATGGTGTCAGGTGTGCAGCCCCAGCCCTGGGGCCAGACCATTGAGTGAAGAAGCCATCTTGAAGTGGATCCTTTCAACCCCACCTATTCCCACCTGCAACAATTTAACATCACCCCCAGCCCTTTGAGTCACAGCTGAGGTCTTTGCCAACATGATAGAACAGAAAAGAGTACCCCTCTGTGCCTCCCAAATTCCCAACCCACAGAATCTATGGGCATAATAAAAACCATTGCTGCTTATGCTGCTTGGTCTTGGGTGGTTTGTTACACAGACTTAGGAAACCAGAACAAATAGCTAACACTTCTACAGCACCAACTACCAACCAGGCAGTGGTGCTGAGCACTTCACCTGGATTGTCTCCCATACCCCTTGCCACAACCCTCTGTGAGAGACACTATATTCTTCCCATCTTACAGATGAGGCAGTTGAGGCCCAAAGCATTTTTTGTAACTTGCCCAAGGTCAAAAAGTTGGGTAGATTATAAAACTAGGACTTTTTCATAGGAGTCTACATTGCCACCAGAGAGCATCCTGCTATATTTTGTCTCCCTAAATGCCTTTGTTCCTTTGGTTCCCATTTATCCAACAAATAAACCACATTAGGGGCTGGAAACACCATGGTGGGCAATGCAGATACCGTTCCTGCCTTCCCAGTTCTTACAGTCTGGCGGAACAGACAGACACACGGCAACCAAAGGAGCTATAAAATAACAATGTGATTCGTGCAGGGAATGAAAGGGGAACAAGTTGTGACTCAGCGAGCAAGTCAGCAGTATCGGGAGGCTGGAGTGCTTCTAGAGTAAAATTCCAGGATCCCAGATGCCCATGTCTTACTCTCAGAGACACAGGGATCCCCTCTTATTTTTTAGACAAGCTAGAATGCAGACAAATCTCTGCCTGGGCTGGTTCTAACCCACTGGGCACAGGGCAGATGAATGTGTGTGGGTATTTCCCCAAAAGTAGTCCCCCCCACCAAGGGAGGGGAATTGTAATGAGATACGATCATTGTTCCTCTAATTCAATCAACAGAAAAAGACTGGTTTCAAGTGCTATATCCTATCACCAACATCACCCCCAAAAAAGTAGATCTGAGAGAGCCTAGGAATCTGTATTTCTCCCAAATGGTCATGACTTCAGAGTTCTCACGGACAGAAGAGGTGTCCCATCACACCCAGTGGAGCCCAGAGCTGCAAGTATTCAGCCCAGACCTGGTGCCAGGAGCCCCTAATGTCTCCTCCCTAACCCCCACTGCCCCTCCCAGCTCCCCAAACTGGGGACCTGTGGGAAGCTAGCGTTCCAAGCTGGAGGTGTGGCCACCTTGCAGAGCCCAGAAGTCACTTTCCTTCCACAGCTTTGGCCTGACATCTGGTGGAGAAAGGGGAAGTGGCACATTTCGTCATTTAAGAGGGTAGCTGGAGCCCCGGGCAGACATCACAGGAGATTTCCCTTGCACGGAAAGGAAGGTTCCAGAGAACGAACGCAAGGCAGGGGGAGGGTGTTCCCTTGGACCAGTAAGAACCACCACGTCTTGGGTGGTTCTACACTAACCCATCAACTCTTTCAAATGCAGCCATGAGGTAGGTGAGAGCTTCCTCAGATGAGGAAACAGCCCCTGAGAAAGGTGCAGTGGTTCTTCCAGGTTGGGCAGCTGGGCGGTGAAGGAGGAGGATGTAACCCAGCGTTGTCTGACTTCAAAACAATGTTCTTTTTTTTTTTTTTTTAATGGTTCTTACCAGCTCCGCCATTTTGTCTCTCAGCACAAGCCAACTGAGACATGAAGAAGAAGGAGTCTTCATGGGGGCCATTCACATCCGTCCAGTCAGCTGCCAGGTATTTCCTGAGCTAGGGTGAGGGGTTCTGAATTGTAGGCTGGGCATCCAATCCTAGCAGGTGTTCTCAAAACTGCCTGACGACAGATATCGGGAGGCTGCGTTACACTCACACATTCTGGACTTGATCTCATGTCTCTGCGGCCCTCTGCCAGGGAAGAGGGGTGAGGATCTGCACTTCAATCTGCATGCCAGGTGACTGCTAACTTTGGGTTGATTTGGGAAATTGTGACTCTGTTTCCTGCTCAAGTCGGGGGGTGTTGCCTCATTAGCAGAGTGGTCTTACTAACCCTGGTCACCAGGTGTGGCTCTCCTCACACCAGAAAACAAAGGCCAAGAAGTGGGGGCCTCGTGTGCTCCTCCCAGAGCCCAGGGCCTGAGATAGGGCCTGAGGTCACTTCTCATCCTGGTCATTGAGCCACATCCCTTGTGGCTCAAAGTGCCACACAGTCCCCTTGGAAGCTCACTCGGAGTTTCTCCAACTTAACATGCCCAAACCAGAACTCTTGATCTCCACACCAGACCTGCTGTCCCCTCCTCTTCCCCACCTTTAGTCCATGATGCGATCGTCGCAGCTGTCCAGACCAAAGCCATGGAAGCCATCCTCGTCTCCTTTCTCTCCCTCACCATCCACATCCAGTCCATTGGCAAGTCCTGGCACAGATCAGATCGAGGCTCGTCCCCTCAGCAACCACTCCAGACCAAGCCTTCCTCGCAGTCCACCTGGACCTGAACAGGAGCCCCTAACCATCCGCTCTCCTCCTCCCTTTCTTGGCCTCTCAGGCCATTGCCTGAAGGGATTCTTTAAAACAGAAAATGAAAAAAATTTTAATAGGAAAGAAAAGAAGAAGAAAGAAAATCAGATCGAGTTTGCCTCTGCTTAACTCTCCGAATGGTGACCCATTGCAACCAAAATAAAATGTTAACCTCTTACTAGAATGTCCTCCCCACAAAGGGAAGGAATATTTTCTTTTTCTTTTTAAGACTGTATTTATTTATTTGAGAGAGAAAAGGCACAAACGGGGGAGGAGCACAAGAGAGAGAAGCAGGCTCCCCGCTGAGCAGGGAGCCCGACCCGACCCGAGGACCCCGGGATCACGACCTGAGCTGAAGGCAAGACGCTTTAAAGACTGAGCCACCCAGGCACTCCGAGAAGGAACATTTGCATCTAGCTTGCTGCCCTACCCTCATGACCTGGAACAGTGTCTGGACCTGGCTCATCAAGACTCATTTCCCATAATTAATTATTCCTTAACAATGACGCAGGCTGTTCCCTCTTGTACTTTCTACAAATGAAGCAGCTGCCAAGTGTGACACAGGAGAGTGTAACAGCCCAAAGTGGGACTAGAGAGGGGGACAGTGGAGTGAGAACGGCATGGCCGCACACAAGCAGGGAGAAGGCTAGGGACCGGGCGCCCCCTTCCGTTGATGGGTTTTCTCCCAGCGGGAGGAAAATCCGGTGCTCATTGAGTTTAGCAGATTACTGACAAGTATGGGTCCCAGAGTCCTGGACTCTTGCCGCTTTGGTGGTGGGTGAGGCAGCTTGTCAGAAAAGTACAAAGTCACAGCTTTGATGGCCAAGCAGACTCCCCCGGGACTCTGGGTCTGTTAGCGAGCCTGGGTGTGTAGAGAGGAGGCACCACACATGATTTCAGTTCCGAGAACACAGACTACAGCGGAGGGCATTCTCAGACTTCAGCCTCTGCAGAGACATGGAGAGATAATGACTCTCTCATTGATTGAGGGGTCGCAACGATCCTAAAATCCTGGATAGGAAGACAAATGGTAGGCCAGCTGTGTGAGAAGAAATGTCTACATTGACAAAACTGAGAATATGCCAGAGATTGTTAGCCCAAGGAATGTGTTCATAAGAAAACATAGAGCAGATAACGGAGAATCTGGAAGAAAACATTAACTAATCATTCATCAAACATTTATGGGAGGCCATCTCTGGGCTGGCCTTTCAGGGGGATGATGCCTCTCCCTCTGGGGCCCCCTGCAGGATACTCACGTTCCTTCACCACACAGTATTGTATTATCTGGGCAGAGGGGCTCCTCTTGGGGAGGACTGTCATTTCTGTGTCCCTAGCAGAGAGCCAACCCTACTCAATACTGAGGGGGAGGGAGGGGCGCAGAAGGTTTCCCCTGGAGAAAAGATCAGCCTATGAAAATACCACTATTTAGCACTAGGTGGCGCTCAAGGCTCACACAGCTTTGGACACGGACCTCGAGCACCGAATGCTCTTAGAGATCACGTAAATCCCACCAGGTTTTTGTTTGTTTTTAATATCTGAAGGAGAAGCTGATGTTCTTAATCAGCTTTCCCCTCCCCAACCCCACCAAAATCTCCTGGTTTTGGTTTTTGGTTTTTTTCAAACCCAGATTCTTATCTATAAACAAGCTGTAAAATGGACTTCATTGTCTGAGCCTCGGGCTGAGCTCACTCTATCTAGATGGTCGGGACATGTAGGATTGATCTGTTGCTATCTGAGAAGCAAGCATCTCCATTCTGAGACAGCGGAGGCCAGGCTAGATACCGTTGCCTTCTGGCCTTGAACTAATGGGTCCAATCCAAGCCCATTCCATGACTTTTATTGAAATTACTACATTTAAGATACTCTTTTACGGTGGGCTTGCAACTCATAAGGCTGTAAGCCTGAGCTTCTAGAAAAGAGCTCTGAGAACTGACAAGAGGGAAACAGATGGTTGGGGACCTCCCATGAGTCCCAGGATCCATGCCTAAGCCAGCTCTGTACTCTCCAGTGCCTTCAACCAGCATTAGCCAATAAACTCCTTGTCTGCTTAAAGCCAGGCTCAGTGGAGTCCTCTCTCTCTTGACATGGAAAAAGCTCCTACTATTATATATGAAGAAAGGTCCTTGTCACCTGATCTGAGTTTCTAGACCAAAGGCAGAGGTATATGTTCAGTCTCTAGAGTTAGCTGCTATATTTGAACCAGGAGCTTCAAGCAGTCACTTTAGGAAGCCCAGAGACAGCCTTGGAGCTGCCCAGAAGCTGGAATCCAGACACTGTACTGGATATAAGACATCTCTGGGCTTCAGGAGCATGGAAGGAAAAGGCAACCTGTAGTGATACGGAGGATGACAAAAGCTAATTTTTCAGATGAAAACAGGATCTCAGAGAGGTATCAGCACCCCTATGTTGGTTGCAAAATTATTCATAATAGTCAAGATATGAAGACAACCTAAGTGTGCATCAACAGGTACAAGGATAAAGAAAGTGTGAGATTATGGGCATACATTTTATATATATATGCATAATATGTTATATATTATATACACACATATATATGTGTATATATAATCATGTTATATATTTAATCTCATATTTTCTTCATCCACTTAAACATTATTGAGCCATGAGAAAGAAGGAAATCCTGCCATCTGTGACAACATGGGTGAATCTTGAGGACATTATGCTAAGTGAAATAAGCCAGGCACAGAAAGAAAAACACTATGATTTCACTTATATGGGGAATCTCAAAAAGCCTAACTCCTAGAGACGGAGAATAGAATGGGGGCTACCAGGAAGACCTGCTGGGGGGCGGGGGGTGGTGCGGAGGCATGGCTGGAATGTTGGTCAAAGAGTACAAACTTCCAGTTAAAAGATGAGTCAGTCTGGAGACCTTGTGTACAGCATGGTGATGATAGTAAGTGAATCTGTCTTATATACTTGAAAGGTGCTAAGAAAATAGATCTTACTTATTCTCTCCATTTTAAAAAAATGGTAATTATGTGATAAAGGTGCAAGCTAACACCATGGTGGTAATCATTTTACAATACAGAAGTGTATTGAAGCAACACACTCTACACATTAAACTTACTTGATATTATATGTCAATTATATCTCAGTCAAGCTGGGGGGAGAAAACTAACCTTTCATGAATAATGTGTGCCCGATCTTTTGAAGTGTTTTATGTGTGTTATTCCATTCAATCCTGATGATGGTTCTATACAGCGGGTCCATTTGTCATCCCCACCAGCAGGTGAGGACACTGGGTCTTAAAGTTTGGCCAAGGTCACTCATTAGGGGTTTTGGTTTTTTAGGGTTTTGTTTGGTTGGTTGTTTTTGTTTCATTTGTTCATTTTTTTAAAGGAGGGCTGGATTGGAATCCAGACAGTTGAGTGGAGGAGCCCAAGCAAACTTCCTCCTCCAAGTTCAGACCCAGGGTCCAGCTGAGGATGTGACTGACCAGTTCCTGAGTCATCTGATCCACTCTCTCAGGCTCTCGAAACCCACAACAGGGACTAGAGGTGGTCTTCAGCCTGGGGGAAGTGAGCCTGCAGGGACAGACCCATGAGTGGAAACTGAGCCCTGGTGTGGACCCACAGGTTCTCCTGTGACAACAGAAACCACTTTGGAGCTTTGGAGTAAGACTCATGTCCCAAACCTGGATCTGCCCCTTCCCAGCCAGGCACTTAATCTCCCTGAGCATCCCGCCTTTATGTCTAGACTGACCAAAACACCCACTTTACAAGATCTCTGTGAGGATCCCAAGAAATCATGCAAGTAAAGCATGTATGGCTGTGCCCCATGTTCCGAGAGCTCTCACGAAACGCTCAGTATGGTCATTATTTTATATGAGATAGGGAGAAAGTGATTAGGGAACTACAAAAATAGAAGAATCTTTGGAACTTAGAAAATGAGACACAGTAGTGGAGGTTTTAGAAATCATGGGCAGCACGTAAGAATCACTTTGGCGATCTTTTGTAAAAAATTCCATTCCTGCACCCTGCCCCCAGAACAATCACATCAGAATCCATAGAGAAGGGACCTAGCCATTGATTTTTTTTTTTTTAAGCACCTGGGTAACTAGTGTTCCGCCAGGGTATGGAGCTAAGACGCATAAGAATTTGGTCCAGCAGAAACCAAGTGGTGAGGCCCTCGCCAGGTTTCCACTGGAACTAGAAGAGGATGTTCTCTCCCAACAGAAAAATCAAAGCTCACGGCCCCCTCTGACAGCTGAAATTTTCACAAGGTTTGGACAGGTCTGTTCTCAACCTCAGTGTTGCAATTATCAGCTCCTCCCGGCTTCGGTGACATGGTGACAGATGGATGAAATGAATACGCTAGGAGATTAAATAACGGGGAGATGTTACGCCAACAAAATTAACTTGTCCAGCCCCGTTCCTTAGCAACTGCACTTTTCTCTCAGGTTTCCTTTCGAAGCCTCTGGTTGTTCGCACCACTCCCTTTCATTAAAATGCGAGGCACTGTTATTTATAACTTCAAGGAGAAGGAGAGGACAATCAAGGAATGAGGCAAAAGAAACTTCTAACGACCCTTCAAATGGCATCAGGCGGGCCCTGGATAAACAGGATTGACTTGGCAGCTTGTAAATCGGGGTGCTTATTTCATCTTCCTGCAGACGTAGTCGCATCCTGTGCCCCTCCAAGGCTTCACAAAGCAGTCCCGCCTTTTATGAAAGTGCAGTGCAGTTCCAATCCTATCAGGGGCTATCCGGATCGTCATGGTGTGGGAGGCAGGCCCTGAACGCCGGAGTTCAGGACACAATGTCCTCAGGAGAAAATCGCCTTTGTGCAGCAGGAACAGTCACCAAGTGGGTAACTGGCTGGTGGTCAGGAGGGGCGGGGAAACCTCCTCTTTCTAAACTCTGCCCAGCTGCGTTGCCAAAGACCCATCCTTTTCTCAGATGGAGTCTCTCCTGGATGACCAGCAACTCCCAGGCTTGGCGGGGCTCTCCCAACTTCACTGATGGGGTGTTCGCAGCTCTGGGCAGCAGGAATCCCTAGATCCAGTGTCCGGCCCAGACACATGGCTCCTTGTCAGCCTTGTCAGTATTTTTTTTTTTTTTAAGTCTTTGCCAGAAATCTCTGCCTACAAGGTTTGCTATTGTTGCTCTGTTGTTGAGGTTAAGAGTATATCCAATTTTACCCTTGGAAGCTGGGGCTGTTAACCAAAGTTAAGAATTCAGTGGGTCTGTGAACTGGGATCAGAAAATAATTGACCTACATTTTTTGACTCACCTATGACAAAAAAAAAAAAAATTGGCATTTCCTTTGATCATGAATGTAGGCAAAAAGGCACAGTCCGATTAGAGACGTCAGTGACTCTGTCACCAGAAGTTACAGGTTATCTGGCACCACACTGCAGCTGCTGGCAGATTCTCCAAACATGCTGAATGCAAATCAGGTTCCAGTGTCCCAGTGACCATCAGACCCACCCTAGGCATTTTATTTAGTATGTTAATTAAGAAATGGATATGTTAATTCATCCCAATTATAAGTTTTTAAATATTTTAACTATGCTTTAATATAATTGGTTTCTGTTGTAAACTTAATGCACTTAAAAATATTATCCTGGGGACGCCTGGGTGGCTCAGTTGGTTGGACGACTGCCTTCGGCTCAGGTCATGATCCCGGAGACCGGGGATAGAGTCCCGCCTCGGGCTCCCAGCTCCACGGGGAGTCTGCTTCTCCCTCTGACCTTCTCCTCGCTCATGCTCTCTCACTGCCTCTCTCTCAAATAAATAAATAAAATCTTAAAAAAAAAAATATTATCCTGGAACTTCTACTTTGAGGAAGAGAGATGTACTTTTTTTCCTATTCCTCCTGCTAAGTACTGCTAAAAATTCTGACATTATACATAAAGAAAACATAAGATTCTGAAAGGTAGAAGGAAGGACCAGGAAGGAATCTTGGAACCCAAAGAACAACACAGTAGTGCACTCCCTGGCTTGTATTTCTGCCTTGTAGATCCCAGACTTACAGCCGCGAATGCTGGCAATGTAAAACAGCACTAGGCGTAGGCAAAATTAAAAGGTCCCCCCAAAAGTCTACTCTCTCTAGTCAGACACAGGAAAGAAGCTCAGCAAGACAGGGAACTTTCAGGCAATAGCTGCTCTCTACTGCTGCCAAAGACCACGGGAAAGCTGTGGCTACACCCATACTGGCTGTTGTGCTGGATATGGTTATCTTTGCTAGAAAAGACTAACATGGCCTCAGGTACGTAGCCTTTGGGATGTAGCCTTTGACCAGGCAAATGTATTCCTTTCCTTTCCTATCAAAAAAAAAAAAAAAAAATCAGAAATAGTTTGCATTCAGTATACATTTTTATAGTTTTGTCCCAGGACCATTAACTCTCCTGCTCTCCTGCATAATAGAGCCCAAAGAGGTAGACCAGTTGAATATCCCACAAATCACACTGGCTCACAACCAACAATATTGTGCTCATTGGACTAAATGAGCAAGGTGAAAGTGATACATTTGGAATCGAGCATGCGCAGGACCAGCCCCCGTGTCACTCAGCACAGTTACATCAGCACTTCCCATCAGCCCACACCGACGGTCACGTGGGGAAATCCCTCACGAACACCTGACGTTCTGCAGTGGGTCAGTTCAGTACGTTGGTACAAGTAAAAAAAAAAAAGATGGCGGCTGCATTCTAGTCCCTGTCAGTAATGGCCTTAGAAGACAACAGAGGCTTGAGGAGAGCTTCAGGGAGTGTATACATGAATATCCACTTTGGGTGGAAAGTGAAGTTCACCATGGTTAGAATATACATGGACCCATGGGCAGAGTTAAATGGCCTGCTTCTTGTCAGGAACTATCAGCCCCTTCAGGGATTGCCTCAGTTGAAGAGAGCCAACTCATTCAAGGCTGTGCCTTCTTTCCTTACAACCTACATCCAATGACTGGCTGACATGGAGAATGGTCCCATGCTTCCTGTTTGCAACACAAGATATCCCAGAGACTCCCATACTGTCGGCTGAGGCCTCCGTTGAGACTACCTGGCAGCTCAGCTTCTCCCTCTGACCAATTCTCTCCTTCCTTTCCCTTCTTTTTCCTTCCCTCCCACAGAACTTTAGTAAACAAACTGCATGCTAATCTCTCTTAGAGTCTGTTTCTCAGAAAACTCAACCAGTGACCATAAGCTTTGAATATGTTAAGATGAACTCTGAGGTGAGTAGGAATTGGTGAGTGTTATGGACTAAATTGTGTCCCTGCTCCAATTCATATGTTGAAGCCCTAAGCTCCATTGTGACTGTATTCAGAGACAGGGCCGTTAGAGACAATTAAATGAGATCATAAGGATGAGATCTCAATCCTGTATGACTAGTCCTTCTAAGAAAAGGAAGAGACACCAAGGATATACACACAAAGAGAAAAGACCATGCAAGGACACAGTATATAAGAAGAACTCCAGGAGGGAGTACTGAGTGGCTCAGTGTGTTAAGCCATTAAGCCTCTGCCTTCCGCTCAGATCATGATCTCAGGGTCCTGGGATCAAGCCCTGTGTGAGGCTCTCTGCTCAGCGGGGAGCCTGCTTCCCCCCTCTCCCTCTGTCTGCCTTTCTGCCTACTTGTGATCTCTCCCTCTCTGTCAAAGAAAGAAATAAGATCTTTAAAAAAAAAAGAAGAAGAAGAAAAAGAAGAAATCCTCAAGGAGAGAGGCCCCAGGGGAAAAAAACTAACCTGACCACACCTTGATCTTGGACTTCAATCTCTAGTACTATAAGAAAAAAATTCATGTTATCTAAGCCACCCAGTCTGTGATATTTTGTTATGGCAGCCTGAGCTAAGACACAGCTCTAGCAAACTAGCACAGAGAGCTAAAGGACTAAGTTGAAGAGGTTCCCCAGAAGAGAAAAGTAATGAGTTGTGAGGTTAGTCTTGAAGGAAAAAGGCTGATCAGTAGTTTAGAGACTGATGCCAGGGGACAGGGTGGGGAAGGGCTACAAGGAATGAGGCCAATAAGAAACTTTCATTTGGGGGGTTGCCAAGGGACTTGTCTGATATTTTAAGTACTTTATATCACTGGGATATAAACCCTCTTTGAGTAAACAATGGTCTTTGAGGACCATTCTGCAAACTACCTACCTCCAGGTTTCTTTTTGAGTCAGACAATAAAAGTCCTCAAGATGAACATTCTATGCTTAGTTGGGTATTCTCTGACTTTCTACAGAAAGCATTCCTGACTAATGCAGGTACTAAGTACCTACGGCACAGACCTCATATTTTACCTTTTCTTCCCAGTGTAAATACGGCAAAAGGAAACATCTGACCTGACCAAACATTCAGATATCTGATGCTAATTTCTCTCTCGAAGGCCTTTGCCATGCATTGTCTCTTCTCCATTCTCACTTGAACTGCCCTACTTTTAACCCTTGTTCTCCCTCTCCCAGAAGAGGGTAATGATTCTCTAACTCATCTCCCTGCTTCCGGTCTCTCCCTAAACCACACTTTCCCTGTTGTCAGAGTTGGTTCCTAGAGTACGTTCTTGAACAAGTCCTTTTTTTTTTTAATCTCCTGCTCATTCTAAACCTTCTACAAATCCCTACTGCCTCTCAAAAGATCCAGACTCCCTAGGATGAAAATTCAAATTACGGTATTACACAGATAAGGAGGCAGGCTTTGGCATTTAGATGCCAGGTCCACCGCTTACTATCTGAGACATGTTGAAAATTTGCTTGGCTTCCTTAAATGTCTGTTTTCCTAGCTGTAAATTAAGAATAATAATAAGAATGCCTATCTCCTAATGTGTTGAGAGATAAATGCTATAATGGAAAGTACCTAGCACACAGTAAGAATTCAACAGACTTAGCTGGTATTATTTATTAATCTTCCCGGCTCTAGCTTCAGCCAAGCCATCTTTCATCCTTCTCATAAGCACAGCCAATAATACCCTCCACTGGACATCAACCTTTCCCACCTTGGACCCCTTATTAATGTCCTTCCTTGGCCATAACACGCTTTCCTGCCATTACTCTTTATTTTCTGCCATTATACTCTTTATTTACAATCCCAGACCTTTCCAAGTCTGGCTCAAAAGCCACCTCATTCATGAAGACTTTGTTGATCATGAAGCCCCAGTCTGAATATCTCCTCCACCGAATGTGCATGGCACTTACTTGTGTGTCACTTTCGTGACACTTAGGCAGGTCTGGGCATATTCCAGTTTCTTGTCAACTTGCTCTCTGCCCTGGCTCCCCACCTGTGGAGACACCTGGGCCAGCTCCAGCCCTCCTTGGAAGATACTGCTCCTCTGAAAATGGTCTTCACTAAAGGACTCTGCCCTTTGGAGTCTCAGCAACCTCTCCTTCCCCTCCTTGGAAACATTCCAGAAATCAGGGATGGTAACAGCAGCTCTGCTGCTTCTGGCTACTGGTTACTGCTCAATGCTCATACTTCACTGTACCCCCCCCCTCACCTTTGAAAACAGACCCTCTATCAATAAAGCCTCTTCAGGTACCCCGGTGGCTCAGTGGGTTAAGCCTCTGCCTTCAGCTCAGGTCATGATCCCAGTGTCCTGGGATCGAGCCCCGCATCGGGCTCTCTGCTCAGGGAGCCTGCTTCCCCCTCTCTCTGCCTGCCTCTCTGCCTACTTGTGATCTCTGTCAAATACATAAATAAACTCTTTTTAAAAAAAGAAAGAAAGAAAGCCAGCCTCAACTGTGCTGCCATGGGACGGGGCTGAAACACCTGTGGTCAAAGAAGGTGAAGTACTGAGGGGAGAGTCAAGATGGCGGAGAAGTAGCAGACTGAAATGATATCAGGTCACAGGAGTTCAGCGAGATAGTTATCAAACCATTCCGAACACCTACAAACCCAACAGGAGATTGAAGAGGAGAAGAGCAGCAATTCTAGAAACAGAAAGTTGACCACTTTCTGGAAGGTAGGACCTGCAGAGAAGTGAATCCCAAGCGACGGGAAGATAGACGGCGGGGGAGGGGCTGGCTCCCAGCAAGCGGCGGAGCAACGGAGCACAAAATCCAAACTTATAGAAGCCTGCTCCACTGAGGGACATCGCCCCAGAGGCTAAGCGGGGGTGGAGCCCTCACAGGGACAGTGTGGTCTCAGGTCCCAGGGATCACAGAAGGATGGGGGTGTCTGAGTGTCGCAGAGCTCGCAGGTATCAGAGCAGGGAAACCGACTACAGAGACAGAGCCAAGGAGTGAGCGCTCAGCTCGGGGTTACCTTAAAGCATGATCCAAGGCACAGTCAGGCCACTGCTCTTTGAACAGGGACCCCACAAGTGGCAGATCTGGGGAGACTCCCCTTCCTCCTCTGGAGTCAGGAATCTGCTGGGTCTGGAGACTCCAAACGGGGCTGTGTGTCAGAGACAGAAATGCTCGGCCACAGGCCGGGTGAGCTCGGAGTGCGGCTGGAGACCAGGGAGACGGGAGTGATTGCCCCCTTTTCTCTGAGGGCGCACTGAGGAGCGGGCCCCAAGCTCTGGGCTCCTCTGGGCCTGGGATTGCAGGCCGCCATTTTCATTCTGGTCCTCCAGAACTCTATGGAAAGCGTTCAGGGAACAAAAGCTCACAAAAGCGAACCCGAGCAGATTACTTAGCCCGGCCCCTGGCAAGGTCGGTGCAATTCCGACTCGGGCAAAAACACTTGAGAATCACTACAACAGAACAGAAGATCAGCAAGAACATCCAGCCAAGACCAAGCTCACTGACCAAGAACAGCAGAATTCCAGAGGAGGGGAAAGCAAAGCATGGTATTCATGGCTTTCTCTTCATTCTTCTTCAGTCTTACAAAGTTAATTAATTTTTTTTAATTTTATTTTTTTCTTATTCTAATTTTTTTAACTTTTACTCTTTCCTCTTTTAACATTATTTAACTAGTTTATCTTAAAAATACCTTTCTAAAAAAATCTTTTTAAACCTTCATTATTATAGTCATATTTTATCCTTCATTGTATCTAACTTTATTTTTTGTATATATATAGAGCTTTTTCTTCTAAAATATTTTGGGATACAGGGGTACCTGGGTGGCTCAGTGGTTTAAAGCCTCTGTCTTTGGCTTAGGTCATGACCCCAGGGTCCTGGGACCGAGCCCCACATCGGGCTCTCTGCTTAGCAGGGAGCCTGCCTCTTCCTCTCTCTCTCTCTCTGCCTGCCTCTCTGCCTTGATCTCTGTCTGTCAAATAAATAAATTTTTAAAAATCTTTAAAAAAATTGGGGGGATACAACTTCTTCTAATAGATCAAAATATATCCTAAATCTAGCACAAGGCTTTGTTCTAGTCTCCAGCCTGAGAAAATTCTCTCCACTTTCTTTTTCTTTCTTTTCCCAACTAACTTATCTTATCAACTCATTTTTTATAATTTTTTTAAATTTTCATCTTTAGTCATATTCCATCCCTTCATCATGTTTGCCCTTATTTTTGTATACATATGTTTTCCTTTCTTTAAAGTTTCAGGAGGAGTTTCTTCTAAGAGAACAAAATACACCCAAAATCAAGTAGGTGGCTCTGTTCTATTCACCAGTCTAATATATATTTTTTTTTAATTTTTTTTTTACCCCCTATCTTCTCCCCCTGATTTGGAGTCTCTTCTGAATTGGTTAGCATATATTCTTCTGGGGTCCTTGCCACCCTTATAATATTTTATTCTCTCCTTCATATATTCTTATGTGTATAAAGTGACAAGGCAGAAAAACTCACCACAAAAAAAAAAAGAACAAGAGGCAGTACTGAAGGCTAGGAACCTAATCAATACGGACATTGGTAATATGTCACATCTAGAGTTCAGAATGGCAATTCTCAAGGTGTTAGCTGGGTTCAAAAAAGGCATGGAAGATATTAGAGAAACCCTCTCTGGAGAAATAAAAGCCCTTTCTGAAGAAATAAAAGAACTAAAATCTAACCAAGCTGAAATCAAAAAAGCTATTAATGAGGTGCAATAAAAAATGGAGGCTCTTACTGCCAGGATAAATGAGGTAGAAGAGAGAATTAGTGATATAGAAGACCAAATGACAGAGAATAAAGAAGCTGAGCAAAAGAGAGAAAAACAACTACTGGACCATGAGGGGAGAATTCAAGAGATAAGTGATACCATAAGATGAAACAATATTAGAATAATTGGGATTTCAGAATAAGAAGGGGAAGGGCAGAAGGTATGTTGGAGTGAATTATAGCAGAGAATTTCCCTAATATAGCAAAGGGAACAAGATTCAAATTCCAGGAGGCACAGAGAATCCCCCTCAAAATCAACAAAAATAGGTCCACACACCATCATCTAATAGTAAAACTTACAAGTCTCAGTGACAAAGAGAAAATCCTGAAAGCAGCTCAGGACAAGAAGTCTGTAACATACAATGGTAAAAATATTAGATTGGCAGCAGACCTATTCACAGAGACCTGGAAGGCTAGAAAGAGCAGGCATGATATATTCAGAACACTAAATGAGAAAAACATGCAGCCAAGAATACTATATCCAGCTAGGCTCTCACTGAAAATAGGAGAGATAAAAAGCTTCCAGGACAAACAAAAACTAAAAGAATTTGTAAACACTAAACGAGCCCTACAGGAAATATTGAAAGGGGTCCTCTAAGCAAAGAGAGACCCTAAATGTAGTAGACCAGAAAGGAAGAGAAAATTTACAGTAACAGTCACCTTATGGGCAATACAATGGCACTAACTTCTATCTTTCAATATTTACCCTGAATGTAAATGGGCTAAATGCTTCAGTCAAAACACATAGGGTATCAGAATAGATAAAAAAAACAAAACAAAACAAAATCAATATGATGTCTACAAGAAACTCATGTTAGACCCAAAAACAACTCCAGATTTAAAGTGAGGGGGTAGAAAACAATTTACCATGCTAATGGACATCAAAAGAAAGCTGGGGTGGCAATCCTTACACCAGATAAGTTAGATTTTAAGCCAAAGACAATAATAAGAGATGAAGAAGGACACTATATCATACTCAAAGGATCTGTTTAACAAGAAGATCTAACAATTTTAAATATCTATGCCCCTAACATGGGAGCAGCCAACTATATAAACCAATTAATAATAAAATCAAAGAAACATATCAACAATAATATAATAATAGTAGGAGACGTTAACAGCCCCCCTCACTGAAATGGACAGATTGTCTAAGCAAAAGATCAACAAGGAAATAAAGGCCTTAAATGACAACTGGACCAGATGGACATCACAGATATATTCAGAATATTCCATCCCAAAGCAACAGAATATACATTCTTCTCTAGTACACATGGAACATTCTCCAGAATAGATCACATCCTGGGTCACAAATCAGGTCCCAACCAGTACCAAAATATTGATATCATTCCCTGCATATTTTCAGACCACAATGCTCTGAAGCTAGAACTCAATCACAAGAGGAAAGTTGGAAAGAACCCAAATACATGGAGGCTAAAGAGCTTCCTACTAAAGAATGAATGGGTCAACCAAAAAATTAAAGAAGAATTGAAAAAATTCATGAAAATGAAAACATAGCTGTTGAAAACCTTTGGGACACAGCAAAGATGGTCCTGAGAGGAAAGTATATAGTGATACAAGCCTTTCTCAAGAAACAAGAAAGGTCTCAAGTACACAACCTAATCCTACACCTATCCTACACCTAAAGGAGCTGGAGAAAGAATAGCAAAGAAACCTCGGAGAGTCAAGACGGCGGAGCAGTAGCAGCTGAGACGACATCGGGTAGCAGGAGACCAGCTAGATAGCTTATCAAAACATTGCAAACACCTACAAATCCAACGGGAGATCAAAGAGAGGAAGAACAGCAATTCTGGAAACAGAAAATCGGCCACATTCTAGAAGGTAGGACGGGCGAAGAAGTGAATCGAAAGCGACGGGAGGATAGACGGCGGGGGAGGGGCCGGCTCCCGGCAAGCGGTGGAGCCATGGAGCACTAAATCGGGACTTTTAAAAGTCTGCTCCACGGAGGGACATCGCTCCAGAGGCTAAACCAGGGTGAAGCCCACGCGGGGTCAGCGTGGCCCCAGGCCCCGCAGGGTCACAGAAGGATCGGGGGTGTCTGAGTGTCGCAGAGCTCGCAGGTATCGGAGCGGGAAGCCGGCCACAGAGACAGAGCCGAGGAGTGAGCTCTCAGCTCGGGGTTACCTTGAACCGGCCGCAGGGTGGGTGAGCTCAGAGCGCGGCCAGAGGCGAGGGAGATGGAGATGGGGAGTAGCCGGGGCTTTTCTCTGAGGAGTGGAGCCCCGAAATCTCAGCTCCTCCGGGCCGGAGACTAGGAGGCCGCCATTTTCATCCCCGTCCTCCGGACTCTCCGGAAAGTGCTCAGGGAACAAAAGCTCCCGAAAGCGAACCCGAGCGGATTACTTAGCCCGGCCCCTGGTAAGGGTGGTGCAGCTCTGCCTCGGGCAAAGACACTTGAGAATCACTACAACAGGCCCCTCCCCCAGAAGATCAAAAGAAATCCAGCCAAGACCAAGTTCACTTAACAAGGAGAGCAGCGGAACTCCAGAGGAGAAGAAAGCAAAGCGTGGAATTCATGGCTTTCTCCCCATGATTCTTTAGTCTTGCAGTTAATTCAAT
>PISX010007601.1:0-87842 GCA_004024625.1 Mellivora capensis | reverse complement strand
ATTGGAACTCATTGAGAGCCTTGTGAACATCATCCCTGGTGGCTTTCAGTTCTGCCCTAAAATTGTGAACATCATCCCTGGTAGCTCTCAGTTCTGCCCTAATCAATTCCATTTGGTCATCCATGGTTTTCTCCAACCTCGCTATTGCCTGGATAATTGTTAGCCTGAAATCCCTTTCCGTCATAATGTCTATGTCGGTCGCCATTAGCTCTGTTGCAGAGGGCCCATCCTCTGAATTTTTCTTCTGGTGGGCATTCCTTCTCCTAGTCATTTTGGAGAGAGTTGGCTGAATGGTTGTAGCTGGATGTATCAACCTTTGTGTAGTGAAGGTGCACCCTGGAATGCTTCTGAGCAATCAAGAGTCCCCACCCAAATGAAAGAAAAAAAGAAAGAGAGAAAGCAGAAAAACAGAGAAAGAGAGAGAGAGAGAGAGAGGAAAAAGAAAGAAGGATAAAAGAGAAGGCTCAGCCCAAATGGGCCCCAAGGTAAGGTTTGTGGAGTATACAAACAAATACAGACAAACAAAAAAGACTGATAAAAGTATATGACAAGAGAAGACATCTCTGCTTTATCCTATTGCCAATAAAGAATCCTACCAGCTCCATTTTTCACTTTTTGTTTCTGTTTAATCTATGGGAATAAGAATGTAAATGATATTTTCAAAGATAATTTGTCAGAGTGGTGGTAATTTCAGTGGTAAGCCAAATTTTGTCTCTCATGTAGAAGAAATTAATAATAATTATGAAATCATGTTGGGTAGCATATCCACCAGGAAACTTATCTGGAGTAACAAAAAGGACTTACTAAAACTTAATACCTTTAGATAAAGATTTCAAAGTCTATTCATAGACTTTATTGACTAAAGTAGATAGAATTTCTGCACAGCAAAGAACAAGGGACTGGGTGGTGAAGAGCGCTTGTCGCTGTTGCAGGCTCTGTGAGCTCTTGTTCTCCTGATATTAGGATGCAAAAAAGCTCCAAACCAGAAAGATACAAGAGGAAAATAGCACTTTCTGGTATTGCCTTCTAGTCCTCATGTGTTTTAGGCACCAGTGATTTCTTCTCAGCCTCCAGATTCAGGTGCCCTTCCCCTGGAATCATAATATGTTAGACCTGGAAATAACCTTAAAAACCAGGACTCTGGGAAAGATGAAAACCAGTAATAAGCATCACTAGTTAAGCCAACATCTGAATTAGAAAATGTACTGAAAATGTTCAGTGCATTTAGACTTACATGGGGCTATGTAAGCCATATTACCAAGAAATTTGCCCCTTGGTAGCATAATATAAATGCTTTATTTGACTTATCTTCTAAATCAGTTAAGTGGATCACAAATAGCACTTAAAAAAAAAAAGGAATACAATACCAAAATCAGGGTGCAAATCATAAGTAAGGTAATATTTTCTCAGATGTGTGTTTTGTATGTGTACATATGTGTATGATCATGTACTTATTGAATTGCAATGTAAAATACAATTTTTATTTATTCAGGGTCACAGTAAAAAATATTTGAAAGCCATTATACTAGTCTCATATGCAAGAAGTATAATGAGGGGTCTTAATTCTAAACAAGGAACTGACATTATGATTAGCAGTTTTTCAATGTAAATAGATCTATGTTCATTTGAAATAAGAAAAACATATTGTCAAGTCATATCATGGAAAATTGTAGTTATTTATATTTAATTTCCCTTCATGTACAAGGAGTTGAATGACTTTCCTCAAGTGGTACAGCTTGATGCTAGCTAAAACTCAGGTGTTCTGATATCCAGTCCAATTATTTTTCTATTAGTTCATATAATGACATTTCCACTGTAATGGCCATGTACAAAGTATAAACACTCTGTGAATAAACCATAAAAGGGAACCCTCATTTAATATATACTAAAAATTTTTCTCTAGATGATAAATGTAACCTGTGTAAATACGCCAGGTATGATCAATGTCAACTAAATGGTAACAAAATTCATGATGCTCCTTTAAATATTTAGAATATATTTTCGGTAAAATAATCCTTGTTCATTTTTCTTCAAGGAAAATACAAAGCTAAGTTTAAACTCATGCCTTCTCTTATGCCAATATAACAGTGACTATTTGCCTCTAAAACATGCATTGGAGAATATCTATATTTGAAAGCTCCCACCTAGGAACAGATTTACAATTATTGCTGTATTTAACATAGGTCTCTTATGTTAAATCCTCTCATCCTTCTAATTTTCTTTTCATCTTCATCCCTGTTAGGCTTCCCGCCTTCCCTTTGTCTGATATAAGTCAAAAGATGGATATCTGAGGAGTGCAGGGGGTAATACACAAAGCAGTGACTCCCTCAGGCCTTTATTAATGTGGTTATTTGGGCCAACATCTCTTTCTCAGGGAACAACACTGATATCCATGTAAGGGACCATCTGTGAGATATACAAATGATACATGCATAACAAACGTAGAAATCAATGCAAGTGAAATTTACATGTTGAATACATGTTGGTTGAAAGAGCAGTTGAAAAACTCAGGGAGACGCCCATTAGCCTGAGTAAGTTAGGCTGGCTGAATATTGGAGGGGTTCAAGAAAGCCTCATTTATTCAATTTCGAAAGTTTCAATCTGGTATATTTTTTGCTGGGTTCAGGAAAAAAAGAGCTGGGAATAGAAACATTAGTTTCTTATACACTATTTCAAATTAAGTTTCAATATTTGTCAAGGGTACTTAATAGTTCTCTGGGTCAAGAAAGGAGTTGAAGCAAAGCAGTGCACAGTATGATTTAATAAATGCCTTAATCAGAAGGAATTTTATTTATTTTTCCTCCTTAAAATAAAGTGTCTGTATTTAAGGTAAAATACAGAGTCCTAAAATCCAATTCTTTTCAAAGATAACCAAGCTTAAAAGTAAATCATTAAGCAGGTCAGTGTCTGGGCAGTTAAATCAAATCACAGCACAGCTGGAAACTTTTCCAGCAAATGAGAGACCATCTTTAAAATTCTCATTGTAGAAAACGCAGTAATAGTATTCCTAGCGCTTCTTCCCAGATAAATGATGTATTTAATATTCTAGTCAAACTCTAGCGCTGGACGGCCTTCAATTTTAAAGTGATGAGAACTGAATGTGTGAAAGCACTTTAGGAAAAGATTAAGATTTCGTGGGGATTATAGGAAACATTTAGGCCTTATACAGTACATGTCTTAACACGCAGGACTGTTTGTCCTTTAAATCCCCATCTGTCAACACGTGTCCCAAACCTATAATTTGTTAATAATTGAAAGATTCCTTTAGCACTTGAGTAAGTCTTGAGGTGTGACATTCAGGCTCTGTTAATATGGGTATAAAATTCAGAAACTCACCATTACATTATTTCTCCCGGCACATTATATGTATTTATATTTATAAGCATCATTAGTTAATGCATAAATCCCCTCCACAGGTATGCATTTTAGTATCCTACAGGTCCCAGGATACCACAGTAAACTAAGTATCAGAGACTGGAGTTCTAGGTCTTTCTTCGTGGCTCTGTGACCTCAGAGATTCTACTCCAACGTTGGGCACAAGTTGGCTGCTCTGTGTCATTTTAATGGGTTGACAAAAATATATAAGCTATGTGGCTTCCCTGTATATAATTTCATGAATGTGACAGTGAAAGTTTAGGCCCTAGAGGCACCTGGGTGGCTCAGTCGTTAGGAGGCATCTGTCTTGGGCTCAGGTCATGATGCCAGGGTCCTGGAATCAAGCCCATATCGGTCTCCCTGCTCTGCCAAAAGCCTGCTTCTCCCTCTCCCACTTCCCCTGAGTGTGTTCGTTCCCTCTCTTGCTGTGTCTCTCTCTGTCAAATAAATAAATGAATTCTTAAAAAAAAAAAAAAAAAGAGAGAAAGAAAGTTTAAGCCCAAAATTTGGGTGGCTACAGATGATTGTAGTGTATACAGATTGGTCAATTTGTAGTTTATTTTCACAAGGAAGTCTGCCCATCTTGGCCTATTGGATTGCTTTAGCATCATGGTAAAAATACTAATTCAGTCTTTAAAAATCTCCTAACAGGATTGGGTTAAGGTGAAGGGATATTTTCAAGGCTTTTTGGAAACTATGTATCTCTGAGATGGCTCAGTGTTCAAAGAACTGTTATGCCTAAATAGCCTTTCTACAGCGTATGTTCAATTGAATCCTCTGGGGAGTGATTGGGGGTGTTCAGGGACAGGAAGACTGTGATCAAGATCAGCATGCGTAGGCTTTGAAAAATACTCTTGAGAATTGTCTAGTAAAAACACAGACTGTCCATATGAAAACCTGCATGCAAATGTTTATAGCAGTTTTACTCATAATTGCCAAAAATTAGAACCAACCAAGATGTCCTTCAGTAATGAATGGATAAACAAATTGTGGCACATCCAGACAATGGAATATCATTAAGCATTCAAAAGAAATGAGCTACCAAGCCACAAAAAGACGTGGAGGAGCCTGAAATGCATATTACTAAATGAAAGGAGCCAATCTGAAGTCTACATACTGTATAACAACAACTATGTAACATTTGAGAAAGGCAAAACCATGGAACACTAAAAAGATCAATGGTTCCCAGGAATGAGGCAGTGGGAGAGATGAAGGGAGAACAGGGAGGACTTTTAGGACAGTGAAAATTCTCTGTATGATACTATAAAGATGGATACATGTCATTATACATTTGTCCAAGCCCACAGATTGTACAATACCTAGAGTGAATATTAATACAGACCATGAACTTTAGGTGATAATGATGTCAATGTAGGATCATCAGTTGTTAACAAACGTACCACCCTGGTGGGGATGCTGATAATGGGGGAGACTCTGCATATGGGAGCAGGCAGAATAAAGGAAATTTCTGTACCTTCCCATCAATTTTGGTATGAACCTAAAACTGCTCTTTAAAAAAAAAAGTCTTTAAAAATAAATAAATAAAAATAAAAAATAGGGACGCCCGGGTGGCTCAGTTGGTTAAGCGGCTGCCTTTGGCTCAGGTCATGGTCCCAGCGTCCTGGGATCGAGTCCAACATCGGGCTCCTTGCTTGGCAGGGAGCCTGCTTCTCCCTCTGCCTCTGCCTGCCACTCTGTCTGCCTGTGCTTGCTCTCTCTCCCTCTCTCTCTGACAAATAAATAAATCAAAAAAAATTTTTTAAAAGTCTTTAAAAGACAAACACACACGCATGCACACATGCATTCACACACACACAGATAACTATAATATAGATTTCATTTTTCTTCCAACCCTATTCCATTTTCTCAAGTGTGTAGATAAAAATAAACTCATATCGCTTAAAATTATGACTGGCAATGTTCTTTCTACAATGAAATATACAGAATATATATGAAAATGTATCTTCTTCAAATTTGTTGGAATGATGGGTTTTTCAGAATTACCTCTTAGTCAAAATCCATTTGGTTGAGGTGAAGTCATGGCCAAGAACACAATAATTCACCCTTAAGTAGGTGCTTCTCACAAAATATCCTGACGGAGACTAAAAATTCTACTATAGACATCTTCTCAATTTCTGACTAAGTGATTTTCTAGAGTTTTATGCCTGACTATTAAACTGATCTGTCAGCATTAAACAAAATAAATAAATAAATGTAAATCATAGAGCCATGCCCACCTGTATGAGACAAGCTGTTACTACCAAGATCTCTTGCTGATATTTCATGTGTACTTAATGTCAAGGTTCTCTGCATTTTTGGAAGTTCCAAATATGGTATTAATGACTGGATTGTATTGGTACTAGAAAAGCTGAGCTCTAACATCAAGCAATAAATTTTGAGTTTTGACTCAGTTTTTGTCTATAAAATGGAAGATACAGTGCCATACTTACTATAGATGGCTTCTATGACAGAATGAATGTTAGTTAGCCCTATCTTCTTCTTAACAGGTTTCAAAAGCAAATAGACTTGCCCTTACCCAGAGCTCTGGGAATGAGGGTACTATATGCCTTTCAGAAAACATTCCTATGGCCATCTTCTACACGAGTGTCATCAGAAGCCAAGCTGACAGACATGATCTTTAATAAAGTTAATACAATGACTATGGTTTCTTTGTACTCTTTAAAATAGTTTAATATTTTTTTAAGATTTTCTTTATTTGACAGAGAGAGAACACAAGCAGGCGGAGTGGCAGGCAGAGGGAGAGGGAGAAGCAGGATCTCTGCTGAGCAAGGAACCGCATGTGGGGCTCAATCCCAGGACCCTGGGATCATGACCTGAGCTGAAGGCAGACACTTAACCCACTGAGCCACCCAGGCACCCGTAAAATGGTTTAACTTTTTATACATTACACCAGATCAGCAGAACCTTTCATTTCTCAACCACATTTCCCTACCCTCCTATAAAATCACCTTCCCTCAAGGTTTTATAGAGAGCCATTTCAAGAAATACTCGTATTAAGATTGTTTCTACGTTTATACATAAAACTGTGATATGAGTCTCTGACTTAATGTTTCCTGTATGAGGTCCCATGTGATACACTGCTTTTAAAATTGAGAGGGAAAGAAAAAGTTTGTCTCACTGAAGGAACTAGTCTGCTTCCTTCTTTCTGATAAGTATTTATGTAATTCAACTTGCTTCCCTTTTTCCGTTACTTTTAAATTGCCAAAACTAAGCTCCAGCATAGTTACTATTAGTCCTCATGGATGACACTGATCTTGTTTGCTGCACCAATTTCTTCTTTTTTTTTTTAAAGATTTTTAAAATGTATCTGTTTGACAGACAGAGACACAGTGAGAGAGGAAACACAAGTAGGGGGAGTGGGAGAGGGAGAAGCCGGCTCCCTGCTGAGCAGGCAGCCCAACGTGCGCCTCCATCCCAGGACCCTGGGATCATGACCTGAACCCAAGGCAACTGCTTAATAACTGAGCCACCCAGGTGCCCCGCTACACCAATTTCTTCTTAGCCTTTATTTAATCTATTTCTTCAATCTATAATTAAGGCTAAATAGCATACATTTGAAATAGAAACTCCAACCTAAATACATTTTTAAATGGTAAAAATAAACAATTGAGAATAATATTTGTCCCATCTAAGCTTTGAGATGAGATAACTGAAACAAAGCCATTTGGAAATAGTAAGAGAGTATATACACTAGGATTGTTATCTTAGCAGAACTGCATAAAATGACATGTTTTGCATAATCATAGTATTCATAATTATTAATTTGCCTATTTATTTCTCCCAATAGATGAGAAGGCTTTGAGAGTAGGAATAGTATGCATTTTGGTGACCCTAGGTTTCAGATAGTGCCTGACACATAGTAGGACCTCAGTAAATGCTACATGAATAAAGGAAAGAATAAGTGATGGACAAATGTAGAAATATAACAATACAACTGTCTTATTGACATCACTTATAATAAGATCATGATACACTGTACAGATTTTAACATTACCAATTATCAGAATCATCAGTGACCAAAAAAACCAACAATGATAGTGAAAACACCTCATTTTCCATCATACTGTAATTTTGAATCGTTTCATTTTCTCTCTCAATGCAGTTTCAGCAATGCTTTAAACATTCTGCAGAACCAAAAGCTTTTAGAGCTAAACGCATCAATTACACATAATCTTGTGATAGGATCCTGCCATGAATCCTTAGTCATTCATCCTCAGCCCACAGAATGCCATCTGCTTATTGTGAGTGTACCTTGTTACAAAGAGAAAAAGGGGAAAGAAATCTTAAACTGATTTCATTCCCCTAAATTATGTAACTTTAAATTATATATTTTTTAAAAAGGTTCTTATATTTTCAATAACATTATTGACAGTAAATGTTAAAGTTTCTAAAAACACATAATCTAATCATTCTGACCTTTTTGATAGATTATCTTTGCATGCATTCCCCTCTGTTGATTCAGAAAGTAAAACAAAGAATTATCTGGAGAAAGTTTTAACTTCAAATGTCCAATGAACTACATCCTTGATTTGATTCCTTACTAAAGTTATACTTTTATAAAATCGCAGCATTGTAAAGGTAGGGTTTGAACTGTTTATTTTATGTGGCAGGCTCTCTGGGATTAAGTGAAAGCTGTGTAATTTAATGGTGGAATGAGCAACCAAGAATCCGTTCCATCTTCTCGGCAATGGTGACCTGACTTAAAACCACACATAGGAGAAAAGAATGACAATCCCACTTGGTTGTACTCACTCAATAATATTAAAATGATGTTTGTATGATAAACATTTATAAAATGCTTATCAGTCTCTAAATATTTCCACCATTATTTTATCCTTTGATACCTACAACATTTATTGGGTGGAGTGCACATGCACCCAAAAGGTCAATAGTCTTAGGTAACAGGAACAGTTAAAAGAAAAATAGGATCCCCCCTACCCGCAAAAAAAAAGAAAGAAAGAAAGAAAGAAAAAGGAAAATAGGATCTAAAACTCTGGTTTTCCAGTACCTAGAGCAGAGCTGTCTTCAAACCCTCCTTTCTATCTTAGCAGTATTTTAGTATTTTAAGAATTTTATGTATTTTTTAATTCATTTTATATACTTAATTGACAAAGATATAGGAAGTATGGCTTGGTCCATGATAAACACAAATCTGGCAACTAGAAGTGTTTCTTTGATTAAAGCTGTTAATCATTTATAAGATGAGATAAAGCTTCTGGTCCCTGGAAAATCATATAAAATTTATTGGAGAACAGTGGGACGCCTGGGTGGCTCAGTTGGTTAAGCGGCTGCCTTTGGCTCAGCTCATGATCCCAGTGTCCTGGGATCGAGTCCCGCATCAGGCTCCTTGCTCGGCAGGGAGCCTGCTTCTCCCTCTGCCTCTGCCTGCCACTCTGTCTACCTGTGCTCACTCGCTCTCTCTCTCTGACAAATAAATAAATAAATAAAATCTTAAAAATTAAATTAAAAAAAAGCATTTAAAAATTTATTAGAGAACAGTAATTGCTGAAATGTAGCAATTTTAATATATACCTAACTTCTTAATAAAAATCAAAGTATTTATGCCACTGGCGGAATGAAGGGTCTATTGTGAGAAGTGATACAATCCTGGTACCTTCTCAACTTTCTCTCTACTAACTACTTCTCTCACCAAGGTAATGCCATCTCTTTCCAGATAACACTAATAGCTCCCTAACAGGCATCTCCACATCTATTATTCTCTTCAATCTCTTCTCTACAGCTCCACTTAAAAAAACTTAAAAAAAAAAGAACTTAAAAAAAACAAAAACAAAAACAACAACTTTTTATATCACTTGCCCATGAATTTCACGGCTTCCAGTTGAACTAAGAATTAAACCCAAAATTTGTTTAAAGGGTCCCATATTAAGATTCCTTTCCCATTACTGTAGGTTAATCTCTGTGGCTCACCATACTCTATTTTGGCATTTTTTTTCAGTTCCTAAAGACTATAAGCTCTTCTTAGGAGTTTTCTTAACATTCTTCCTTCTGCTTGGAACACATTTTCTCTACTCCCTCCCCCCCCCCCGCCCCATGTCCCTGCTTACTCTCATTCATCATCTGCCTAAAAACTCTTAATTCACCCCAACTACAACAATATAAATAGAACCTCCTATTAAATTATTGCACCCACTCTTCTTACTTCTGGTTTCCAGGGTTTATCCATAGTAAGGGTCTTCATCATTTCCATGGAAGTAAAAGCAGGAAAATGGAAAGGTAAGCCCCCTAAGTCATTCATGCACTATATAGAACTATTCAGATATTTTCATAATGGGAATATGTTTTATTTACATAGTAAATTTCTAAATTCCAGCAGGATAAAATATATTTGCAAAGTCAAACAAAGATTTGCAAGATCAAACCACAGAGGACAACTGAAAGTAAAAACCAAACCATTACTTGAGTTGATTTTACAAATGATGAAGTATCATATATCATTTTGTTTCAATCATGAAATAGAATTAAAGTTGTAAATGATCCAAAGAACATTTACAGCAGAAATTATAAAATATTATTTCACAGAGCAATTTTGATGGATTGGCCAGGATGGCTGTGAAAAGTATGTTTAAAATTATTCCAGGCAGAGTTCAGATTCATCAAGGAAGAGCACAATAGTTTAAAACTGTCTATCCTGAGCAGAAAAGCAGAGAAATGGTGATTCTCTTTATATCACAAGAGGAAAAGATAAGAGAGGTGAAGTGACTTCACATAAGTATGAAAATAAAAAAGTGAAACACAGTATTTAGGATTATTGACTATTTTTCTGGGGCATCTGTCAGTAAGTTACAAATATTTACTGATCCCTGAGTAGTATGCAAAACAGAAAACAGTTAAAACACGATTTTTTTTTCCTTCTGGCTTATGGCATCTTTCTGTTCCCTGGTATTCTCCTACCTTACAGATCATTTCAAAATCTCTTTTGGATGTGTTTATTCCTTTGCTCAACCTCTAAATGTTGGATTCTTCAAGGGTTCTGTCTTTGTTCTCCTTTACTTTCTTCATTCCATCCCATGACTTCATTTCATCCCATGACTTCAAATATTTTAACATTGAGAAGTATAGCTTTTTATTTCCATATTTCCACATGGAAATCTTGTAAGTATTTCAAATTTAATTTTAATACGGACAACATGGAAACCTTGATTTAATGTCAAAACTTACTGCTATCCCACTCATTACTTTTATATTTGGGACCAAATCTACAATTATTTAAATTCAGTAATCCAGTACTTTTCCTTGGTTCTTCTCTTTCCCTCTCCTTCATAGTCAATTAGCCAATAAGTTCTTTTGACTCAAACTCCAAGTCACACCTGAAACCAACCACTCTTTTCTGTCCCATGACTACCACCTTGGGCCCAGTCACCGTTATCTCGGTCTGAATTATTTCAAGACTTATCCAACTAGTCTTCTCCTGGGTTCTCTTTTTTGCCCCCTTGCTTCCAGCCTTCTCTATATGGTAGTAAAAGTGACTTTTTTCAAAACATGAATAAAATTTTGCAGTGGAATTGCTTAAGATTCTCTAATGTTTTTAAACTTAGAAGTAAATTCAGATTCCCAACCCTGAATTCTTTAAAGCCTTAATGATGAGGTTTTCTTACCTACAGATGAATCTTCATTTTATAACACTCTACATTCAGTCACTACATTTCAGCTGCATTAGCCTTTTTGGTTTTTCAACCACATTATACTCATTTCTACCTTAGTCCTAGCAAGACTTGACATATTTTTCCCAGTGACTGCCTTGTTTTTACCATTCACATGTCAGCTTTAATCTGACTTAAGTGGTCTTCTCTAACCATGGGTCTACAGTAAACAACTATACACTCTCCTTCACCTCCTTCCTTTACTATCTTCTTTAATTTCCTGCATAGCACTTTTCATTTCCAGATAATTTTGTTGTTTATTAATTTGTCATTCATCTGTTCATTAGGATCTGTGTCTCTGCTTGAAAATAAAATCCATAAGAACAAGGGACTTATCTTACTTATTACCCTGAGAAACATATTGTATTCATAGTAGGCATTTGATATGTATTCACTGAATAAATCAAATACATTTTCTATACATTTTTCTACAATTAACACAAAATTAACCCCTTTTTAAGCCCTTGCAGCATATTTTTAACTTTAGGCAACATTAACTTTAGGTAATTCAGGATTTTTTTGGATCACTCTTCGTACAATCTTTGGCATATACTTAGAATTTGCAAACTTTTATGTAAATACATTCTTATTAGAAAAATAAAACTCAGGGAGGAACTAGAGAAAAACAGTAGCTACATGCCAAATTAAAATACATATTTATTATTTTTAGTCTGTGGTTATCTGGTAGTATTTATTTTCAAATAAAGACTTTTAATAAATAAAAATTTTCATCTGAAATGACATAAATGTTGCTTTTATTCTGTTAATAAGGCATCTGAATTCAGAAAGATGAAATGTAAATATATTTCTTTAAAAATCTCCTTTTCCTGATGTGCAATCATTTGCTATTGTTCTGGGCGTGTCATATTTAAGCTATGCCCTATTTACGTGAGAAATTCAGGTTTCCAACTGTGTGGAAAGATGTCTGTGCAAATTCCTATGCTTAACAGCCCTGTCATGTATCTAAGACTAACCCTTAGATGCCACCTATTACCCAAGCCACATGCACCAAGAGAAAATTAATAACCACATCTTTCTCTTACAAAATATCTTAAGAATTGACACACTAAATACACTTAAAACACTAAAATGGTAAATTCCATAGTGGAGGGTTTTTTTTTGTTTTTGTTTTTTTCCCTTTTGAAAATGGCTTTTTCAGAGTTTAAACTCCAGGATCAAAGTAACTGTTGAGATAAAGACAAGAGAGAGAGACAGGCTCTTGTCTCAGCTCTTGTGAGCTGAGATCCCAACTACATGAAGCTTGAGCTAAAAATCCTAAAAGACACAAAAAGGGGAGGAAGGGCAGCCTATTGCTGGGGAGGAAGGATGCGCAGCATGAGTGTCTCCGTGCTAAGCAAGTGCACCTTCTATTCTACCGTAACTAGTCTGTAAGTGATATTTCCGATTCCTCTACATATCAGAGAGTGCAGCAATGCAAACCAGTGTCAACACAGTCATGGATAATTATGCTGAGGCAGGTTTTAAATCTGGGTAGCCAGCTGTTGTTTAAAAAATAGTAATAATTAGAGTAGACACTGATGTGGGAAGCAAACACAAAAGAAAAAGTGAATTTTCCTTACTTCCTGCAGCCCATTGACAAGTCCTTGAAACAGACATATGTTATCTCCCTCTAGGAACTCAGCTGCCTTGATGTTAATACTTTGCTAAGGGCAAAAGGCAATCTTAGCTGGACCCCCAGGATCATGTAAGTCTTCGTTCACACATAAAAATTCCTTTGGAGGGGCGCCTGGGTGGCTCAGTGCTTTAGGCCTCTGCCTTCGGCTCAGGTCATGATCTCAGAATCCTGGGATCGAGTCCCCCATCGGGCTCTCTGCTCAGCGGGGAGACTGCTTCCCCCTCTCTCTGCCTGCCTCTCTGCCTACTTGTGATCTCTCTCTCTCTCTCTCTCTGTCAAATAAATAAATAAAATCTTAAACAACAAAAAATATTCCTTTGGAAACTTCCTTCATCTCTACCCTGGTGCAAGATATATGTTAGCAATCATTCCCTAAGCATATGACCCCCAAGCAAACACCTGAAGGGTCCCATGACTAAGGTTTCATTAGACAGTAATAAATGACCTTTTCCTAACAACAGCTAGTCCCTCAAGGTCCTAGAAACCTTGTTTCCAAAATCCCTTAGAGAATTCTGCTATCCCTAACCTCCTCCCAACTTGAAAGTATATAATCAGCCACTCCTCATGACCCCAGTGCAGCTCTTTCTACCCATGGATCCTGTCCCCACGCTTTAATAAAACCACCTTTTTGCTCCAAAGACATCTCAAGAATTCTTTCTTGGCTGTTGGCTCCAAACTCCAACACCTTCCCTACATCAAACATCACTTATCAGATTCTCTAAAGAGATGAGGTGCCTCTTCACATGTAGCAGTGAGCAGTGACATGTAAGAGAAAAATGGGATACAAGCCTTGATGAGCCCTGTATTCCTTCTTTCCTTTCTTTCTTTCCTCCTTCTTTCATTTCTTCCTCTACTTAATAAATATTTAATGGACATGACTGTCTGTCATGTTGTCAAGCAGAGGAGATACAGCATTGAACAAGACAGAAGAGGCTCCTTCCTCAGGGTGATTCTGGGACAGAGAATAAATGAATAAACTAATAGATAAGATAATTACACCTTGCAATAAATGCTATTAAAAAATCAGAGGAAAGATGGCATAATAATTGGCAGAGTCCATTTTAGATAGATGATCAAGGAGGGCCTCCAAGTTGAGACATGAAAAATTAAAAAGATTCAACCATGCAAAAAATATCCCAGTCAAAGAAACAAAAAGGGCCAGAAGCAGAAAATATTTTATTGTGTATGAGAATTCAAAAGATCAGCATGACTGCAACAAAGTCATCATGGCGACCTGATACTGAAAGAAGATGTAAAGAGACGCAGGAGCCAGACTTAGAAGCCAGGAGGTGTGTATATAATACCTACTGGTTACCTGTCTAGCATTGTTATAGAGGATATGTCAGCAAAAAATAAGCACTCTCCAGAAACCTAAATGGAACACAACTAAGTGTACATGCCTACACCCCAATCATATATGCAGTAAGTCTCAAGGGTAGGACTACAGGCCATCTTCTGATGCTGTCTCTAGTGATCATTATGATGTGGGGAGGGGAACAGAGGCAAGAAGGAAATGTAGATAAAATTAAATTCCCTCATGACCTGTAGCCCTTTGACAAATACCTCAGGCAGGCAGAGTGTCACATCCCTCCCGGAAACTCCCAACTATCTTAACGTTAATGCTTCCTTAGAGGGAAAAACAACCTTCCCTTGACAATAGCCAGGCCTCCAGGATCCTGTGAGTCTTGAGCATATGGAAGCCCTTTTGGAAACTTCCCTTTGTCTTCACCTCCCTCAACTCCAGAAAGTATATAATTAACTTCTCCTCACAACGCCAGGCAGCTCTTTCTGCCCAAGGTACTGTCCTCATGCTTTAATAAAACATTTTCACACCAGAGATGTCTCAAGAATTCTTTCTTGAACATCAGCTCCAAACCCCAACACTCCCAACCATATCAATTATACATTATTACAGTTTTCTGGCAATTTTTTTTTGTCCCCCAAACCTAACAAAAGCATGAAGGAGGAATGTGAACACAGACTTAGATCCTTAGGGTTGATGGGTACTTTATAAAGACAGTTGTATAAAAAAAAAGAGAGAGAGAGAGAGAAACCCACTACATGAGAAATTTGGAGTTGTTTCTAAATCAAAACACAAATTTAGGGAAGTTGCTTAGAAACTTAGGGTAATAGTTGTATCATCCATAAAACAGAACATTGGACTGAATTAGTGGTTTTCAAAATTTTTGTTTTCATAAGGCAGCAGAACACTTTATGTTTATTGTAAGTAAGTTAGATGAAGAACATCAGGAAAACAGAATAGAAAAAGGTGGATCTGCTCTAGGGCACAGTAGAGGGCCAAGGACCCTAAGGGTAAGTCTTGAGTCAGTGTCAGAAACCTTAAGGCATCTGTGATCCAAGTCTTGATGATCCAAAACATTCTTTTCACCTATTAGACTCTATAATTCTATCTTTGCATTTCTGGTAGGCCAAACATGGAATTCACGGAGAACAAACAATATAAAAATAAAACAATATTGGGAGACCAGTAAAGCATTCAAGAAGCTAATCTGCTAACAATGTTAAAGAGTTCTCAGTATTATACTTGGTATTTATCATATACTAGAACTGAGCAACAGAAATAAAATCATGAAGCTAGAGTAAAATATTGGGGCGGCAATCTAAAATCAAAATTAAGGTTTTATATTAGCATTTCAGACAAAAGTAAGAGAAGCAAGAACACAAAGTTCATATAGTAGTAGATATTTAGTAGATAATGCTTTAACCAAACCCTCACAAGAATAAAGAGTCAGAGTTTGGCCAAAAGTGTTTGTCATTGTACCCCAGGATGTTGGGTATCATAAGGAGAATTGAATTAACCCATGAACAGGCTACCATTAAGTCACAGGAAATCATCCAGGTACTGAAAGTGTCCTAAATGCAGCCAAGCTGGGTTAGCAGATTACTCTCATCAGCAAGGGATCACTTAAATCTACTAACACCCCTCAACCACATTTGGACAATGTGTCCAGTGGGTCTCCCCAGCTTGAATTTTCTCCTTTCTCCGCTGCTATCTTCCTGGTCCACTTTGGAAATCTATATGTTCACCACGAGACTCTAAGGAAACAACCTGAACCAATGGACAATGTCACAGTTATGTTCTATGGCATATACTCAAATGTCAAGCCATGGTATAGTAAAAAAACCACGTGACTCATGTCTGAAGAAAAACTTAATCCTGAGTTTTCCTAATTATTAATGATGTGGTTTTAGTCTAGTCACTTAAATCCGTGAGTCTCAGTTTGCTCAGGTGAGATCATAAGAATGAAAATATTTGTAAACACTAATGTGTTATAAAAATGAAAGAATCTCATTACTGATTTTAACACATTAAAGGAGACCATTAAATGACAAATTTTCAGAAATCCTAAGTCCTCTTGATTTGGGAGGCTAAAAATATTGCCACGTGTAAATAGCAAGGGAAATAGAGCCAGAAGGGAACACTGGACACATTCCTCCCTTCTTAGTTGTTTTTAACCCCTACCCCCACCTCCAGTTTGTATATCACTTTGCTCAGATACTGAAGTCAATACAAACAATTCTGTTTAGCCCTGACTTTGGGAAATGACAATCTACTGGAAAAGTTTACGGCATATCTGTCATCTCATGATTCTGAAAAAATGTCCTACTACTTGAGATACAGAAGGACCGAGATTCTGTATACAAGACAGCATCTTACGCTGTAGTTCTCAAGGAGGGGCAGGAATCTTGATGTGGTTATAGAGGAACCACACACATACATATAGATGTTGCTTCAGCAAGGCAGACATTATAGAGAGAAGAAAAACATTTTATTTTTTATTTTTATCTTTTTCAAGATTTTACTTATTTATTTGACACAGAGAGAGAGAGATCACAAGTAGGCAGAGAGGCAGGTAGAGAGAGGGGGGAAGCAGGCTCCCTGCCAAGCAGAGAGCCCAATGCGGGACTCCATCCCAGGACCCTGAGACCATGACCCAAGCTGAAGGCAGAGGCTTAACCCGCAGAGCCACCCAGATGCCCCAAGAAAAACACTTTAAAAAGCAACTCTTTCTTTTAATAATGAAAGTTTATTATCTTGTTTCCAAAGGTATTCCCATTTTTTTGTGCAAGAATATATCTTTGTTTTTAATCTATAATCACTCTCCAATCCTCTGTTTCCCACAAGCTACTTTCTTCTTTCTCTCTCTCTTTTAACTGCTGAATTCCTTTTATTAAAGTTTCTGTTCAAGTTCAAGTTAGTTAATATACAGTGTAATACTAGTTTCAGGTGTACAATGTAGTGCTTCAACACTCCTGTACAACACCTGGTGCTCTTCACAACAAGATGCTCCTTCATTCCCATCACCTATTTCACCCATCCCCTCCTCCCCTCTGGGAATCATCAGTTTATTCTCTCTACTTTGCTTTCACTGTCTCTACCTCTTCTATCTGTTTCACAATCTATTGTATTTTGTATTCAGCCCCTCATAGTTCACTAACAATGTCCCCAAAGAGCTTCAGAGTCTATACTGAATAAACCTTTGACTTAACCAAGAACAACCCTTTTTCTTCTTGTTTTAATACATTAAGAAGCAACATTAAGCATGCCATTCCTTTGGTATGTTGGCCTCATCAGTTTCCTGGTATTGACCTACCTCTGTATTTAAATCCCATTTAAAACCCCTTGTCATGACAGTAACTATGTAGGTACATACAACATTCATGCTGCCAATACAGGATTCACTACCAGATCACAGTTAATCAACAAGCTAAAAATCCTGGATGAGCAGAGGTTACACCAATTACTAACAGGATGTAGTCTCTCAAATGGTTTAAGTCAACCAGAATATTTTCACAATTCCCTAATGCCAAATGCCCCTGTAACTACTAAATTGCTCTGTGTCGGGGAGAAGGTAGGGTTGAATGCTGCGGCTTTTGTCTTCCAAGCCAGGTACCAAGAATCTCAAGCATCATTCATAATTAATTCTGGCAGGAGAAAGAAACACAGAACCATTCAAGAAGGCAACAGATGGAAGTTCGTTCCACTTCTGTAAACTAGAACAGTTAGATGATCACATTTAAAAGTCAAGCCCTGCTTTTGTAGGATTTTTTAAATTCCTTGGATTTGGTGAGTATATGGAGCATAAAAAAGTTCAGAAGATCCAGATGGATATAGAAAAACTCCACTCACTCCCTGAAAAAGAATGCTTTTTAGAATTCCTACTCAAATACACTCACTTGTCGATATTTCCCTAGGAAAACCATATGCATTCTCTAACTCCAAGCTATGTTTATTTGTTTATACAGAATATGATTTATTATATTTATCCACATACTACTATGAAAAATGAAAAATGCTCAATTTTCCCCTTAGTGTTACTCTGTCCTTATTCACACAAAGGGTAAGGGGAAAGGATCATGACAAAGTTGGCCTTTGTGGGAGTGTGTGATTAAACGGTCAGGAAAGATTATAAACCTGTTACAGCAGAGACAATAGGGTTGAAGGAGAGAAAACAGATTTGAAAAATATTTAAAAGACAGATACTCCAGTTTGAGGGACAGTTATTTTAGGGCTGGAAAACAAGAAAGGAGTTAAGAACAAGGTCAGAATTTTGGTTTGGGAAATTATGTGAACATCATGCTATTTGGAGAAAAGGGGAACAAGGACAATGTGAAAATGTACTGGAGGGAACGAGCTCATCTGAGGCATGTTAAATTTTAGGTGTTTTTAGGTCACAGACTGAGAAGTTCAAAGTAGTTTGAATAGCTCTGTAGCTGCTAAGCCTGGAAGAGGTGTAGGGCAAAGTCTCTCCTCTCTGTCTCTGTCTCTATCTCACACACACACAACACACACACTTGGGGTCATGAGGGTACTGATGGTATAGAAACCTCAGGAGTGACTAAATCACTCAGGGAGTCTATATAGAGCAGAGTGGCAAGGGGGCCTTGATCAAATGCTTGAGCAATGCTAATATTTCAACAATAACTAGATTAGAAAGTACCCTAAAACATAATTCAAAGAGGGATTCCTGGGTGGCTTAGTCAGTTAAGCATTCGACTCTTGATTTGGCTCAGCTCATGATGTCAGGGTGGTGAGCTCAATCCCCATGTAGGGCTTCATGTGGTCATGGAGCTTGCTTAACATTCTCTCTCTCCCTCTCTCTCTGCCCTTCCCCCCTCCGACGCATGTGTGAGCTCTCTCTCTCTCTCTTAAAAAAATGATTCAAAGAAATTGGAGGGAAGGCAAATGATGAAATTGAAAGCTAAAAAGGAACTTTGAAAAGGACCTAATTGTCAATAGTTTCAAATCCTGTAGAGAAACAAAGTCAATTGAATTAGCAGGTTTGTTGCTAGAGAAAGCCCTTTCAGGGGGAAGAGAAACCAAATAACAGTTGTTTGAGATGCAAATAGAGGGCCACTGCATAGCAAGAAATTCAATTATAAAAAGGAAGGTGAGCTATGGGGACATCCCTGTCAAGGGGCAAATAATTAAGACACAATTGCTTATTCATATTTTTTTAAATTTTTAAGATGGAATAGATTTGGACAGTTTTATGCACTCAAGAGAGAAATTAAATACAGAGAAAAATGAAAGAGATTGAGCATAGCTCAGACTGAATGGGATTAGAGCAGAGATTGAGGGCTGCCCTTATTAGTGGAACTGCATTATTTTCCTAAATTCACCTGGTTTCCGAATGAGAATATCCATTAATTCAGCTTTGTTTTTTCCCCATTGGCCAAGCCTAACAATCATCTCTGGAATGAGATCTAGGAGGTAGAAGGCATTGCCAGAAAGATTTCATGCTAGAGTCCTTTTTAACTTTAAAGTAACAACTACCACTGTTACTAGCACCTTTATAATAGATGTCTAAACCTGGAGTGTAGTATCAAAAGCAGTTCCACTACCTTGTCTCCCTTGGCCTTCTCACTAACATTCCCAGCATTCTTGTAGACAATTTGTTTAGAAAGGTTCAATAGCATATTAATCATCAGAACAGATCTTTTGTGGAGTCTCCTCTAGAAGAGACCAGAGTAAAACAAATCCCCACCTTGGTCCTTCCAGCTGGTTCTCAATAGGAAATGTGAAATAAAAAGATTGCTTTTCCCTGAGCCATTTTGCCAGGGGCAGCAGTCTGAATCAGAGAGAAAATGCTTGGGCAAATTCATTTATCATCATTCACCTTTTTAAACTCAATAAAAGAGTCATTGTGGGTTTTTTTTTTTTATATATAAACTTCACTTTCTTCTAAAATCAGAAATTAAGATATTCTTTGTAATTTAGGCAAACTGTAGGTGGGAGACCCAGGTTACAATTGGACAGAAAGTCTCATTTAGTATACCATTAAGTAATAATCCTCATTCATAGAGGCTCATTTTACATCTGAACAACTGTAATATCCATCATTACAAGGGGTCTATGCCTCTACTAATTTTATTCTAAAAAAATCACCTCAGAATATTTTTGCCAAGTATCATAGGAGTTGCCTGGCAACTGCTAAGAACAAATGCAAAGAAAGAGAGGTGAATTAATAAAGAACTCAGACATGATCAAAACCTTGTAAAAATGAATTCGATACCTGCTTTACTCAGGAAAAATAAATACGATCCCTTGAGTTGATGTTAAATACAACAAATTAATAACTTATTGTGAATCAGCTGTAATATAATTAATAAAAAAAGACATGGGGACTGATGAAAAGTAACCAATGAAGCATTTGAGAATTCTTTTTTTTTTTTTTTTAATCCCACAGTGTGGTTTGTTCAGCTATTAGATCCCAGGCTTATGAATTTATTGTGCTCACAGGCAACATTCTTTAGAAATTTGTCTGTGGATTTGAGGAAGCAAGTAAGAAAATCAGACCTTATCTAGCATGGCAACAGAAATTTTACAGATTTGGGAATTTAATAGGTTCACAAGTTTTGCTGCAACATTAAGGAACCCCTAAACATTAAAGAGATGGAAAGTCATCATCAGTAGAAGGTGCCTAGAAAAGAAGAAAAGTCTTGTATAACCTTTTTTTTATATTAATAAGGAACATTTTGGTTGCAAAAATGGGTATCTTTTTTTTAATAGAAAGGTATCTTAATTAAGTTAGAAAAAAATTAATTGGCTGGGTACTAGGCTCTTCTATATAATCCTGGCAGGCACAGATATTTAGCTTGTCAAGGACAATGACATACACATTTACATGTCTCTAGAACTTTCCCTTTCCATTCTTCACCCACACTTCTCTCTGCCTAGTGGCTACCTTCTCCCAGTCCACCTTTCTCCACATGGTAGAAATAGGACCACCAGCTGAGACCATGGCTCACTTTTCAAAGTTGCAATACTAGAAAGGAACTGTTCCTCTTGTCTTATGTAAAGCTTGAAACATCTCAAGGAATATAACATCTCGAGGAAGGAATTGGATTGGTCAGGCTTGAATCAAGACTCCATCCAGAATCACCAACTGTGGTTAAAGAGCTGGGCCCTACCACTGGTTGCCCCCATTGGAACACAACAACTGAAAACACTGAACAGTTCTTCAGAAGAAGAGTATATGAGGAAGATGGGAAGATTTCAGGCCAGCCAGAACGAGTCAGGAAATAATGTGTTTGGCCTTTGGATTTCTATTTCTTGGTTTGCCATTTTATGGAACATACTCACAAGTTAACTCTCAAGCACTTTATTTTGATGCTCAGCTCTATTTCTCTTATACTATATGTCACTCTTCCAGTCTTCCTTTTTTTATAGGATTTGGAAAAACAGTAGGATGAAGAATGAGGTTTATGTGCCCATTGCCCAGAGTGAGATGCAAGACCCTTGAGGCCACAGAAGAAGAAGTTTCTAGGATGAAAGCCTTGTGCTTTTAAAACTTAATGATGGAACCCAAATCTCTGTCCAGGTTGGGAGTGAGCCCTGGTTAAGTGTGAATCAAATCTTCTCATTCTGTCAGTTATGTACAGTCTTAGTCAATGCTCAGTGTTAGGTGGCTGGTTGGGAAGCAGCGGTGACATGCTCTGCACCAGACATTTTTAAAGCACTGATCCTGGAGGGTAGTAGATAGCTAAGTAAAATCCTTTCTCTGAAGCAAAGGGAATTTAATTCACCTACCATATTAACTTTCCTTTCTACAGGCATCGATTCATTCTTATATCAGTTTATAGGAAGTTAACTGCTGCCCCTGGGAATCTGTACCTGTCAGTTATGAAGCTCAAACCTTAAGGAGATGAACTTCCTAATTTGCACTTTGAGTGGCAAGGAAGGAAGATAGGATGCAGCTCCTGCATTATTCACAGGGTGTGAACTATTAACAAACTAAGTAATGTTAAAGCTGAAAAGCACTCTTCTTAACTCCAAACTGTTTTTCTTTGTTTTGTGTGTTTTTTATCAAAATGAGCCATAATCAGTCTTTAACTATTCAAATGAGAAAACTAAAACAGTTATTCTATAGACAAATAAATACATAAATGTTTATTTTTTTTGCTACCTGATGAAGGTTTTCAGACAGTTGCTCTTCATTTTGATTTCTCTGTATCATGGGCACACTCATTGAATTTTGGAGAGCCCCACATTCCCCAGCATAACTAGTTCAAGGTCCTCAGCAACCAGTCTCAGCCTGATCAATCCCTGCCTCCCTCTTAGAACCAGGGTATGGCCACAGCAGACTCCACTCCTTCCAGAAGAGGCCAGCATTTCCCAATGTCTGCCCTTGCTCTTATTCTTGTTGATTCTCTGCCTGGGATATCCTTTCTTCCAATTTTTGCAGTTTTAGAGGTCATCTCAAATCCCACATTTATAAAGCCTTCACAATCCCCACCCACACTCACTTCCCCACCTCCCAAGTTGGTAGCTATGTCTTTTATGCATCAACAACATTTATAAAAAGTGTCTCATTATATAACAATTTTTTCCTCTGTGACATTTGTTTCAATCTTCTTACTGACACAGTGATTGCATTGAAGGGATAATGCGACTGTCTGTGACTGTCTGGTCTTACACAGCAGACACAAGCCACATGTGGCCACTGAGCAACTGGAATGTGGCTCAAAGGAGTGAGAAAATAAATTTTATGTCAATTAATTTTCATTTAAACAGTAACATGTGGCTAGGGGCTACCATAGTGGAGAGTAAACTAGATGAGAAAGGAGCTATGTCTAGTTCACCATCTTACCACCAAAGATTAGAACAATCCCTGAACATAGTAAGCATTAAGAAATACATAAGGAATGAATGAACTGAGTAAATTTTAAATGAAGTAGGGAAACCAGGACAGAGAAACAAAACATGACTACTTGTGATTTCTGGCATTAGAGTGGTGCAGAAAAGAGAAACTTAGGTAAGTACAGTTGACACATTTCATGGTGACCATAGGCTGCCATGGGCCAGTTCTGTCCACAATGAAACCCTCAAGCCAAAGATAAGCTCATACTATATTCCAACTGGAGCTAAAGTCAACTAGCAACATCTCCCTTCAATGCAATCACTGTGTCAGTAAGAAGATTGAAACAAATGTCACAGAGGAAAAAATTTAGGAAAGACAGAGGTAAAAAGAGTAGGGAGGAAAAATAAAGAGTTGTACCCTGATGCTGACCAGAAAGTCAGGAGCCCAAGTACATAGCTTCCTTGGGAGCTTATGAAGTTCCCATCACAGCTGCTCCCAGGGCTGCAGAAAACATGTACCCTCCTATGTATTGTCTTTCTGCTCTTTGTAAGCTCCCCTCCTGCCAAAGAAGGGCATTCATACAGAATTTGCTTCTCTACACCTACCACACTATCCCTCCTCCAAAGTTCCACCCTCTCAGTCGAATGGTCATCTCATGCTTTCAACAAATCAATTCTAGTTTGATGAACATTTGGGGTTATTCATATATAGGGATCACATTGACTCTGATTTATCAGGGTAGCTAGGCATGTCCAAGGCAAGACTAAATCCTATGAAACATCCCAAAGGAGTCAAACCAGTAAGTAATACAGTACCACAATACGTATTGCCTGCCTGTTCAGGATATTGGGATAAGAGGATCCTGGCTAGGAAGGGGCATGTGCTATAGAATAGATCAGGAAAAAAGTCCTAGGGGCAAAACTATAGAGGGCCTGTGTGCCACACTGAGCAAGGCGATTTATAAACCCTTGAGAGGATTTTCCACAGGAAAAAGAGGAGGATGAAAATTACATCATAAACTTCAGGCCATCTAAGACACAACATTCTAAATTTCCATTATAGATGCTGAAGAAGTTGCAACTAGCACAGGAGCTCTCAAAGCACCATGTCATCTAGTCCTGCATGTTGACATTTATCACACACAAGTCGAGGTCAGAAGGATTGGAAATAGGGTTCAGTTCCATTGGGACTGAGGTCCATTTTGTTATAGATCGACGGACTTGATTTAAAATTTAAGGGCGGACAACTTTAGAAATGGTTTGCAAAAAAACTGGCAAATACAATTGGCAAATATAAGCAGGAGAATATAATTAATCTCTCATTCCAGATTCAGTTGAAAATAGCAGTCCTGGGGCCATTGTTAAGGCATAGAGTAAGCACAGAAATTTGGAAGTCTACCCAGTTTTTACTCCCTGAGAAACAGTGGGGGTCTTGGCTAATAGAACTGTGAATATTCACTGAAGGCTAATAATCAGTTTACCACAAAAATAGCAGCCACCACAGCTCTGACAGTTTACAGGCTTGCCAGGAAGGACACTCCATACCACGCACAGACTTGGTAAGGGGTGGAGGAAACACCATCCTCATAAGCGAGCCTTCAAGGCTTGCTTTTTGATGGTTCTGTCACAGGAAGGATTAACAATGCACAGCTTCCTTCACTGCTGCCTTCACAGCTAGTATTTCTATATGCCCAGAATTCTAAGGAAGCTGTGTATCTAACTTAAATAGGAGTAGGCAATGATTTACATGCTTTCTTAGGAAAAATAAATAAATTCCCCAAACAGCATGTTGGTTACACAGAGATAGACAGCCCCAGTGTGCAGAGTGAGCATCACATGGGGTGCACTGACTAGGGGCACTCTTTGGAGAGGCTCACAAATATATTCAAATCTTGTTAGACTCAGACAAAATGCTGTTGCTCCCATGAAAGTCCGCGGAAGCTGTGGTTCTTTGTTTCCTGAGACTTTCTACCTGTGAGGAACAAGGAACAAAGTACCACATAGAAGCTGAGCTGAAAGATTATAAAAACAAATAAGCTGCAGAAATGGTAATAACCATTCCCCTTGGTGGGATCCCCACCCCCACAAGACAAGTGATGGAGAAAGTTCTTATGGGACTCACTCATATAGTTCAAGGCAGTTTGCAAAAAGAAACAGTTGAAAACCTCAACCTTGGGGCTTGAGCCTCCAGCTGTGGTTGCTACAGGCCCACCTCAAAGCCACCATCAAAGCAGAACATTGTGAAACAGTGCTGGGAAAAGCCTAGTGTGTATGCCTTGCAGTTGGGGGGCAACGGGCCTGGTGCTGGCTTCTCCACTCTGTACTGCTGAAACAGCTGCACTTGCTTCGGCAGCCCATCCAGAGAGTAAAGAGAGACTTGGGGCAAGACCAGGGGTAAAGACAGTGCACAAGATAAAGTGTTTGGGAAACAAAGGATAGGACAGCATCCCCACTTCTGTTCCATGACACACCCTCGGTGGTTCTTCTGGGGCTATATGAAGAAGCACGGAGGGTAGAGGAAAGAAGCAATAGTTTGAGATGATCCAACCGACCAAAGGCCAGTCAAGGTAACAGCTTTCGGGAGCCTGGGGGCACCAACTGTTGGAGGGCTTGGGTAATGCTGCCCCTTTCTCAAAGGGTCCTCAATCACAGGGAGCCAGGGTGAAGCCAGATACTGTCAGTTCCACAGTCAAGCTTACCATCCACAGAGACCACAAGCAGCAGACAGAGTAGGGCCAGAGATGCTTCTGAATGACTCACAAGATGACCAGACCCTTCCTCTCCTATTGTCCCATGGCCCTTATGGCCTCCAACCCAACTGAATCTGGACTCAGAAAAGAGAAGGAAGAAGGATCTCGCAGCCAAACCTTATTCAGCCAAACTCAATACCCTGCTCCATGACGAATGGAAAACAGAGTCAAAGAGCAGACAGACCAGACTCTCTCACCACTCCAGGTCACCCAAGATAAAAAAAAAACAAAAACAAAAACCCTGCACTGTGGGGAGAAGATGTTACACTTGGCACAGGCAGAAGTTTTAGCTGTAATGGAACTGTAATAACTTAAAGTAATCAGAAATATAAGAAATGGGGGGAGGTGGACATGCCAGAGATGAAATTGAGGCTAACAGAGGTAAAATTTCCAGAATTCAGTTATTAGGGTAGGATATGAAATCAGGTCATTCTGGCTCTTAAAAGCATGCTTTTTCTCTCAAGCATCTTATTTTTTCCAGGCTTTTTTGGTGATGGGATAGTCAAAGTCCAGCTTCAGAAAGTCCTTCTGGAATGTACCAAATGTTGGCAATAAAAAGAACTATAAATAGAAGGATATATTATGGTAGCATAAACTATGACAGTGGGCCACAGAATGGCAATCCAGGCATATGGTAATGGGGAGAGCCAGCAGCCGGCAAGAGGTCAATATTCTAGAAATTGGGCAATATAATCTGGCAGAGACCATATGGGCAAAACAATAGAGTCTTGCAGGAAGGTCGTGACAGATAGCATTTTTTAAAGATTATCTTAACAATATCTCCAAATATCTAATTCTTACAGAGCTGTTACTCCCCTTAAGAGGTGGGCTCTATGTTCCCTCTCCTGAACCTGGGTAGGCCTTTATGACTGCTTTGACCAAGAGAATATGGCTGAAGTGGTTCCGAAATTAGGTTTAAAAAATATCATGCATTTGGGTGCCTGGGTGGCTCAGTGGGTTAAGCCTCTGCCTTCGGCTCAGGTCATGATCTCAGGGTCCTGGGATCAAGTCCTGCATTGGGCTCTCTGCTTGGCAGGGAGCCTGCTTCCTCCTCTCTCTCTCTGCCTGCCTCTCTATCTACTTGTGATTTCTCTCTGTCAAATAGATAAATAAAATCTTAAAAAAAAAAATGTCATGCATTCAAGGGATGCTTGCTTTGGAACCCCAACCACCATGCTATAAGCCTAAGCAGCCCAGAGGCTGCCCAGAGAGGCTCGAGTAGAGAAGAATGAAAGACCTCAGCTCATAGCCCCTGGATTAACTGCCATGTGAATGACCCATCTTGAAAGTGCATCCTCAGTGTGCAAGAAGCTTAATATTCTGGGGAGGAAGAACAGTTTTTCCTCTATCCTCTGGGTTCTTGGCTGAGACTCTCCTGTAGAATGAACAGGAGAAAAACATATAAGTTTAATAACATGTATACCTCCTATAAACATGGTAGATGCCCAGGAAAACTAAATCACCTTCCTGAAATGGCCCAAGCCACCACCTTAAACAACATCGCTAGCTAAAGACAAAAGAAAGATGTTGGTGGGGGAGGGGAGCAGTTATGGGAGATTAACAAGCAAAGCAATAAAGGTATTGTTGTTACATAGATCTAAGTGGTATTGTCTCCACTGATAACTTACTACAGATTTAGAGTCATTCTCTTCTGTACAGAGAGGGAGACACCTTCCCAAATGGAGGTTCCCTCATAAATCAAAATGTCTCTTAAAAAGGGTAACTTCTCAGTTTTCAGAGTATTTTTCCATGTCTGCTTTTTTTAAAAAATAAATAATTAGACTAAAATAATCATCATGCCAATGTGGTATATTTTGGGATGGCATATTTTGCTCCCCTTGAATACTTACTTTTTTAAAAACATATAGATTTTTTTTTAAGATTTCATTTATTTATTTGACAGACAGAGCTCACAAGTAGGCAGAGAGGCAGGCAGAGAGAGAGGGGGAAGTAGGTTCCCTACTGAGCTGAGAGCCCTATGTGGGGCTCAATCCCAGAATCCTGGGACCATGACCTGAGCCCAAGGCAGAGGCTTTAACCCACTGAGCCACCCAGGCACTCTTCTCCTTCAATACTTATAAACATTTTTTTAAGTCTCTCTAGCTTTTGTTAGGCCATATCTTGTAATTGTTTTCATCTGTGTACTCAGACAACCTTAGACTGAATTGATAGGGTTACATATTGACTTCAAGATCATGACCATTTATTCTTAAGCTATGAAATTAAAACTCCATATTTTACTGGCAATCAGGAAAACAAAACAAAACAAAAGCAGCTTATACTACATGGAGCAAAAAGGAGTCTGTTTTTAGGAAAAGCCCTACTAAAATTATAGTTTTTTCTTTAAAGATTTTATTTATTTATTTGACAGAGAGAGAGAGAGGTCACAAGTAGGCAGAAAGGTAGGCAGAGAGAGAGAGGGGGGAAGCAGGCTCCCCACTGAGCAGAGAGCTGGATGCGGGCCTTGATTCCAGGATCCTGAGAGCATGACCTGAGCCAAAGGCAGAGGCCTACCCCACTGAGCCACCCAGGTGCCCTAAAATTATAGATTTATATACATGGTTAACTTATTTACTCAAGCCTGTAAAGTTTGGGGATGGTTTTGAAACTGCTTAAAAGCATAAAGTTGAACAAAACCCAAAATGGCTGCACTAATGCTTTAGCAAAGCTGGATTTTCCTTTTTTCCTCTCTGTTGCAAACCTTCCCTCCTCCTTTCTCGGCCTTTTGTTTCAGGAACATGGTACCACCCTGAGGACAGGAGGAAGGATGCTGGTAGCAAGTACACAATTCCTGTCAAAACGGATTAGATACTGTATTTTCCTATTCCCCACCCTGCCCCTTCCTCCAGGCAGGCTTGCAGATTTTGAAGGCCATAGCCTATGGCAGCCTCCTTTGTTCAGCAAAGCAAAAAGCTATTGTTCCTCTTTATCCCAAACTCTGTCTTGATGCATTATTTTGGTTCTCAAGCACAGAGGACGATTTTAGACAACAATTTGTCTTACAGTAATGCTTAAGGGATATAGGGATGCAGTCACAGCTCTGGACAACGGGAACTGGGCTCTAGTCTCTCAGTACATAGGGGGAAACTTATGACCATTCCCTAGCTTGGAAGAACTGGCTCATGAAACAGAACTTTGGAAATGAGGAATAAGACAGATCATTTGTTTCTAGACCTTGGGTCAAAAGTAGGGGCTTAGTCCCTCGAATCAAAGTGGAAGTCCAATAAGCAGGTATTTGATTAGGGCAGGTTTAACAAGTCTGACTTGATGCTCAAGGAGTTAATTGGCCTCAGATGTGGGAATAGCAAGGGCTATCTAGAAACCAAGCATGTCATTTTATTGAGTTTTGTACCAGACCATATGCGTCATTTCAAGATTCTAGTGCCAGAATGGCAAACGAGTTTCAACTTTCAGACAACTCTGATTTATTAGTAGCAGTTGCCTAGAGTAATATATTGAGAGAGACTGTGAGGCAGCATCCAGGCTCAGCAGGAAAGACGGGATGACTGATTAATGATGTCTTTCACCAGTGCAGACAAAGCTACGCGACATGCATTCTATGCCTTCCCTAACCCTGTGTTAAATGGGACTAATTGCAACATTGTAAATGTGCCCCTCATCACAGGACCCAGCATGAAAACTAATTCATGATACCTTTATTGCTTTGTACAGTAGCAGGTGTTTACTGTGAATTTAAGAACAAATCCATAGTCATAAGATTAGTGTTAAACGGGTAGTCCGAACTAACTTACAGTATGACCTTGAACAAAGCACTTGATCTCTTTTCTTCTGTAGCACAAGAATATAAAATCTTCCTAGCAGGTTGTTAGGAGGGTAAATGAAAGAACACAAAAGAATATGCTTTGTAGACCATGAAGGCTATGTGCATATTAGTAGTTATTAAGACTTATTTTCTTATGGCACATTCTTACCCATTTTGGCCCAAACTTGTAAGTCTTATTTGTTCCAACTCTTTAACTATCTATACCTAATCCATCAGAAGCACTATTCAGTCTACCACTGTAAGGAAAAGGTCTTTTCTTTCTGTTCCCACCGATGCCTCCTCAGTTCCTTTCTTACTACCTAATACTTATGACATCATCTTCAAATCAGGTAAGTTTCTTGGCTAAACTGGTTATCTACATTTGGGTGAAGCTATAGGTAGGAAGAAATTAAGTCAGGACAAATGGTGGAGAAGAATCAGGTAGACAGACCTACAGACCAGAAACTAGACAGAGAAAAACAGCATCAAGGGTCCAAGTGGGGTGCTAAAATCTAGAAATAGAGTGCAAATCTGACATGTGAGTCAAAAATCCAGGCAAGAGTCTGGCATAGCCAGAGTCAGAATGCAGAGAGATAAACAGGCAAGAGATGGGAGGACAGAAATATCAAGAAGGTTTCTAATAAAGGTTCTAATAAAAAATTAAGAACTTCCATCTGCTTCCCCAGAAGTTGTCAACATATGTTTCCTGGTTTCACTCAGATCATCTCATTTTCATGTTTGTTTGTTTGTTTGTTTTTTAAATATATTGGGATTTTTCATATAAGCATTCTTTTTTTTTTCAAATATACATTCTTCTAAGAAAAAGTGATTTATTGTCAAAAACTTAGAAAGCCACCATCCTATAACACTCTTCCTCCATTGTAAAATACGTCTGCATGCGATTTCCCAAATATTGAGTACATTTTCCCATCTCTACTTGACTTGTGCTCTCTGGGCCATACTTAGACGCCTGTCTTAACTTCCTTCTAGCCTCTCCTATTGAAATTTTCTCCATGGTGTAAGACCCAGCTCATATGGCTCCAATTCTGAGTTAACACCTAGAGGAACCTCTGTCTATCCCCCTCTCCTTATAGAGTTTTTAACATTATGCATTTAGCAATTACCACACCTCATATTGCCAGCAATCTTTGACAAAAGCATGTGCCTGATTTCTTCACACTGATTGTAAGTTCACCCTCAAAGAATATAAAAAATGGTTTCCATGCTTTTTATTTCTTTAACTGAATTTTACCTATAGTAGGAAACTTTTAATAGTTTTAAATAAATATAAATCAAAAATATAATTGGCTTATAGATACTTCTTTTTAAAAAAATTATTTATTTGACAGAGAGTGAGAGTGTGTATGTGGGGGGTGGGGGAGAGCAGAGGGAGAACGAGAAGCAGACACCCCAGTGAGCATGGAGCCTGGCATCGGGGTCAATTCCAGAAGCATGAGATCATGGCCTGAGCAGAAGGCAGACACTTAACTGACTGAGCTACCCAGATGCCCCTACAGATACTTCTTTTTTGTTATAGATGGTTTCTACTGATTCTAGAATTAAACAACACCTAGCCAGAAAAAGAAAAGAGAGCACAATAATTTTCATCTTGCACAAAAACACCCAGATGCATTCTTTCTTTAATCACAAACCAAGCATCAGACCTAAAGGGGTATTTCTATAATGCTGTATTAGGTTTAAAAAATATTTTTTCACTACTTGGGTGATTTTAAACTATAATTTTAAAAGCAGCAATGTTCCCATGCACAGAAAATTTCTATCACCTATTCCATCTCTTAGACAAAGTTAATCTGTTTTGATTTCACAATGCCAAAGCATTTTCAAAGACATGTTGTCCTTTTCTAACTTCAACTGAAGAGACACTGTTTCATCCAACTTGTGTGAAAGTTTTAGTTGATATTAAAAGTCAGATTAATAAAAGGAAATACCCAGAAATCAGTTCAACCTGATGGTTTTATTTGAATATATATTGTAGAAGAATGAGCTCATTAGTGGGTAAAAGAATAAAAATAATATAGTTCTCTGAGGATGAGGGAAGAGAAAGTAGTTAAAAATTTGTATGGCTTCAGTGGAACTGGCAGAATATTCTTATCTTTCAACTTCTGTACCATGGTCTGGGAATTATAGCTGGTCCAGCATTAAGTTATCATTACTTCTCCAGCCTGTATTTCTTGATGGACTTAATGATGATGTCTTGACTTAACATGTCTGCCAAGGAAATGTATTTGTTCCATGCAAACTTGAGTATCTGCTTCTCAGTATACTGGTAATAAACATGAAAAAAGGATACAAGCACTTAGATATCTAGCCCAAGGTATTTAGATCAATATTTAAGAAATGTTGAGAATATTAGAAGAACAGCAGTACCCAAGAAAAAGGTAGGGAAAAAAAAATCTCTTGACTAGAAGTGAAAGGTTGTGGTCACACTGCCTCTTCTGACACATTCAGCTGAATGGGAAAAAGTCTGGGAGGAATTTGTGGAAATTATTTTGGAGCCAATAAAATTACTGTAAATGGTTCTCTTTGAGTAAAATAAAACATGGCATTGATGGATTGTCATGGCATGGGTAGGTCATACATTAATGCCATTCCCTATGATTTCTCTAGCCCAAGAGTCTCAATATTATTTTGCATCATGCTAAGGCATAAAGCTACAGGGCTGAATGGGGATCTAGCTGCCTTAATAGAAACTAACTTTAGGTGGATAGTTGTGATATCTAAAAGATGAAAGGCAAATGGGGCCCTTAACTATCAAAATAACACGCCAACTAATTAGAACAACCTCTGGGTTGAATAACCTACATGAGCACACCAACATGTATTAGTTCTGCTTGTTGGTCACTTAGGAGTCGTTTCATTGTCTCCAGTGCCATCAACATCACTATCATTTTAGCTGTTACAGTGAGACCTTTGTATAAAAGGCATTTGAAAATGAGAAGAGGCTATACCTCTTGCTCTACAGGGAAGAAATATATGCTCAGGACTGAAAAGTGATGAGATGTACCCTCTTCCACAGTCAAAAGCTCTCTGCTCCAGTAATCCAGACTTTTCCTGCCCCCCTCCTGGGAGCTGAATGTGGGAATCTGTCGAATTCAGGGGAGGAATACTGCAGAAAGCACCACAGGCCTGCCAAAAGCCTTGGTGTTGTTGACTATGTTCCAGCACAAAGAAAATCTGGTTTGGATTATTGCTGGTTGTTTCAGCGATAATAAAATTGGCCAGATGACCAATTCAATACTGGTCATAAACACTGGCCTCCATGTCCAGGGACAGAGAAAATTGTGGCAGGCCAAAAGAGTGCCAGGAGGTCAGTCTGAAAGTAAGCAACAAACTCTGTTCCTTTGACTGATGGTCCCTCTTATCTTCTTCTCATTAGGATTAAGGTGGTCAAGGGAAAGACCTAGAAAAAGGTCATAAATACACGTCTAAAGTATGATCCACACACTTGCAAGATTTGGAGGTGGAATACAGTGATAGGACAACCATGGGGGTCTAGCAGGAGGGAGAACAAATACGATGGCCCTGATGGAGTTTTTCTCCATTGAAGCACTTTTTTTTTTTCCATTTAAGCACTTTTGAAACTTGGTTTCAAAGTGATATGGATGCCATGATTACCTGTGTGAGGAAATTCATTTAAAACAATGTTCCAATGTCTGTTCATGGTTAAAATGGACAAAAACTATTGTTTCTTTGAGTAGTCAATTCTAGTGACAGAAATTTTACACCTTTTTTTTTTTTTGAAGATTTTATTTATTTATTTGACCAAGAGACACAGCGAGAGAGGGAACATAAGCAGGGGGAGTGAGAGAGGAAGAAGCAGGCTTCCCGTTGAGCAGGGAGCCTGATGCGGGGCTTGATTCCAGGACCCCGGGATCATGACCTGAGCTAAAGGCAGATGGTCAATGACCGAGCCCCCCAGGCGCTGGGAGATATTTAACACTTTTTAAAAACAATTTATTAAAACAGTAAGAATTAGGGGCACAGTATACGGAAATGATGCTAAGAGAAAGAAGGCAAGGTATTTATCTGACTCAACTCTACAGAACCCTAGAGCAGAGACTTAAGGATTATCTATCCAGTCTTTGTGTTAAAGCAGAAATTCCTCTTTTAAAAAAAGAAGACTTTTATTTATTTGAGAGAGATAGAGAGAGCATGAGTAGGACAGGCAGAGAGAGAGGGAGAGAAAGAATCTTAAGCAGACTCTACATTGAGCATGGAGCCTGACTCAGGGCTCGATTCTAGGACCCTGAGACCATGACCTGAGCCAAACCAAGAGTCAGATGCTGAACCAAATGCACCACCCATGCACCCTGCAGAAATCTCTTCAAAACATTCATGATAGGCAGTTGTCTGGGGGCTTGTTAACTGCAACCAGGGTGAATGAGCTCACTGTTTTTTGATACAGTCTATCGAATTACTCCTCCAGACAGTGACTTTAAGTCAGCTTCCTTGACTTCCTATTCAGTTTCTAGTTGCACCCAATAATTTCATCCACTCTTTGGCCTGACATGTCTTCATTTACATTCACAGCTAGGAGCTTAGGAGCTATACACTTTGGGCATGTTCCTTAACCTCTCTGTCCCTGTTTCCTCTTTTTTAAATGGAGATTATGATAGTATCCATCTCAGAAAGATGTTTGAAGGGCTAAAGGAATAAATACATGCAAAGTATTTAGAATAGTACCTGACAAATGACAGGCAGTCGATACATAGTTGTTGAATGACTTAAGAACTTTTGACAATTACACAAAGATAAGAATGATAATTAGTATGTTGGAAAGCATATTTAGAATTCTAAAAGACTTGATTAGGTTATGGCAATCTAACAAAATTCACAAGATTAAAATTAGTAGTGATAAATTTAAAAAACAATTCTGAGGATGCCTGGGTGGCTCAGTTGGTTAAGCATCTGCTTTTGGCTCAGGCCATGATCTTAAGGTCCTGGGATCCAGCCCTGTGTCAGGCTCCCTGCTCAGCGGAGAGTTTGCTTCTCCCTCCCCCTACTTGTGCTCTCTTTTTCTCTCTCAAATAAATAAATAAATAAAATATTTTTTAAAAATTTTAATTCTGTGCCAAAAGAATATTTAGATCAGAACAGTAACTTAATTTATAAGAGAAGAAAATAGGGTTTAATGATAATAGAAATGAAAAGCCTTGGAAGTGTCTTGACTACAAAACCCGCTTAAGCTAAGAGTAGGACTTGGCTATTTAAAAGTCAGTGCAGAGTTGGAGCAGTATGTATAAGAAAATGTGGATTGTATGTGATAGTATAATAAAATACACATGTGACCCAAAAATGTGCCACTTTGGCATGTGGACTATTTTGAGCTGGAACCAATCAAGACCAGCAGACTTAGGAAAAACTTTGACTTCTCTCTTAACTGTCTATAAGAATTTAAAATGGGGGGTGGTCTGGCCTAAAACAGAAGTTATTATCAGAGATATTATATTATTATTATTATTATTATTATTTAATCTAAAAATCTACCTGCATGGCAGGAAAAACACCTGGTTACCAAACATCTGCTCTTTCTGTGACTGTGAAGAGGCCCCTCCCTACACCATTCCATACCCTAGGATGGCACATTAGCCTCAATTCCCTGACTGCCTTTCAGTCCCCTATTTTTTATGGGCTCCAATACCTATGAAGCTAAATTTGTTTTTCTCCTATTAATCTGTCTTATGTCAATTTAATTATTAGACCAGCCAAAACACCTAGAAGGGAAAAGGGAGAATTTTCCCACCCCTTCAATAACTATCTCTCTAGAGCTGGATCTATATATATTTTAGAGTATATATAGCCAATACCTTTGGGGAGTAGGTAGGGTTGGGTGACTTCGATGTTGCATTGTTGTAAATTCCTCGACCATATAAAGCTATAAATATATATTATATTTATAATGATATAATGATTTATAATGATTTTATAATCATTTTATGATTACTTTTTTAATATATGAAGCTATAAATATATATCATTTTTACAATGATTAAATGATAAAGGAAATGCAATCTCAGTTTGCATTAATGGAGGTAAATGTTATATTTTTATCCACAAGCTCTAAATTCTAGTAGACCGTGTTTCTTACCCTTTTCCATAGGTTTGGCAGTCTGGTTAAGTGTAATTCTTCTCAGAATAATGGTTTTATATGCACAAAATAAAATAGAGAGGATCAAAAAGGGAATTATATTATAATTCATTATCAAAATATTAAAAAACACTGATATATTCATATATAATCTAGCTGTGGATATAATAATACCAAAAATTAATTTTGAAGTAGAGATGAACTTATAAAAATTTCAAATATCTATAACAACTATAATGTGATATAAAATTATCTGTGATTTCTAAAGTTACAAATCACAAGTATTGCTAATCCTACTGCCCTTTGTTGTCTACATTTGTAATTGAAGGAAAAGATAAAAATTTTAGGCAGAGATTAGCCTTTGATGGGAGGGAAGGGAAAGTCTTTTTTTTCCCCCCCGATCTAAGTTTTCACCACACTCTGGATTGATTAGACACATATACCAAGACTCTGTGACCGAATGAGGTTATCCTATTCTTAGAAGAACATTAGTGAGTCAGAAATAAGCTAGAGGAAGACATAAAGCAGAGCAAGGGGTCTGGAAATCATGTCACGTGAGAATGCTTAACCTACAGAGGAAGACAGCCTGATAATTGCCTTCAAATAATGACACAGAACTTTTGCCATGGGCCAGATACTGTTCTCAGCACTTGTTCCTGGCAGTACACAGGCCAGAACTTCCCCCCAACCCTTTCTGTAATCACCCAGCTTTTTCCACAGAAGAAGGAACCTCAGGGACATTATCACTGGTGTACTTAACCAGCTAGGCTTTTTCTCGTATTTGATCAATTCATTTCAATTCAACACCTACTTACTGAGTTCCTACTTTGCATATGAATGGGACTAGAACCTATGGAGAACATTAAGAGAGAGAAGAAAAACAGAAACCCAGACCAAGACAGAGGCAGAGACAGACCAACAGACAGTATAGGAAAGCGACATTTCGCCTGAGTGACCATTCCAATTACATCTGGGGGATAGAAAGGAAAGACAAAGTATTTGATTTACCAATAATGATTTATTTGTATGCTACCTTTTTCCCAAAAAGACACAATTAGGAGGGTAGGAAAGCAGTTGTATATATACTTTAAATGTATCAGGCATAACATAAATGCCATAATCATCAGGAACATACATTCAGAACCAAATCTAGTGAAAGATTGTCTGACAATATTTTACTAGAAATCAAAACTCATCAATAAAATCTAGGATAAAAGTCCCCATTGTTATAAAAGAGAAAAAAGAAAAAACAACAGAGTACTGCAAATCCACAGAAGAGAGAATGACAAATTTGGCCTGGAATAGATGAGAGAAGGGGACATTTTACAAGGCCTTGAGGGATGAGTAACATTTCAACGAATGAACATCAAAGGAAATGCTTGTCTCCTGGGCTGATGGAAGACGGGGTGGGGAGTCATGAAAGTTCTTTCTGAGAATGAGGGCAGTCTTGATAGAGCTTTAGCACTGGATGAGTGGGCTGGGGGCAAGGCACGGGAGAATAATAGAGGATATAGCAGTGAAAACTGACTGATGGCAGACTGTGGGTGACTTGTAATCACTGGCTAAGAAGTTTGCTTTGGTTTTCTTGTCATCTTTTTATTTTCATATTTTATTCAAGTGTAATTAATATACAGTATTATATTAGCTTCAGCTGTACAATATAATGATTCGACAATTCTTTACATTTCTCAGTGCTCATCAGAATACGTGTACTTTCATTCCCCTTTATCCATTTCACCCATCCACCCCCATCCATCTCCCTTTTGGCAATGACCAGAGTCTGGGGCACCAGACTTGAAAGAAGCGTATAAAAGAGAGGTCTCATGACATTTTCTTTCTTATTCCACATAGATGCTGCTTTAAAATGTCTTCTTTACTCTCGGAATTCTTTGACTCACTCATGTGAAGGGAAAATCTTTTAGTTAATTTGGATTTGATTTTTAGGAAATTATTTTCAATTTTGTGATAAATTAATATCAATGAAGAAAAGCAGCTGGAATTGTCAAGATGCTAAAAGGAAACTCATCCTTATTAGCATTTCCTTTTATATTTATCTGACAAAATGAAAACAAATGCATTGTTTTCCACATTGTGTCATCATTGCTGATGACATTTTTCTTTACCTATGCAGCCTTTTCTAATTTTTTTAAATTTCATTTCTTTTCAGCGTAACAGAATTCATAGTTTTACACCACACCCAGTGCTCCATGCAATGCGTGCCCTCCATAATACCCACCACCTGGCTCCCCCAACCTCCCACCCCCCGCCCCTTCAAAACCCTCAGGTTGTTTTTCAGAAAAGCCTCTGATCTTCCTTAATAGGGGTGTCTTGGGATGACAAGAACATCATAGGGATGTTCCAGAAAATAAGCTACTGGCTCACATTACTCCATAATAATAATAATTTATAATTTTTACATTTCATAAAATTAAAATCATATATAATTTATATAACATTATATACAATTTATATACAATTAAAATGATTTATATTTGGATTTATAATAATTTTAATAATAATTATTTTAATTACATGTCACATAGTTCCAAAAAAGACAAAAAAAAAAGTTTCCATGGAAGAATACTGACTCAGCCATGCTCTTTCAATATTCCTGCACATTTTCTTCCCTATCCACCCAGAGACCTCTAAGGCGAATTGTGCTACCTGCATCAAGATTTCACTATTTTCTACTGACAGAGGAACTCCTTTTTCATTAGCATTGATTCATGTCTTGATTAGAGGACCTACTACATTTTATTCTAACTATCTGTTTACAGGGCTGTCCAGTCTCTCTCTTATACTACTGGCACACTGGAGGAGCCCATCTTTCAGTGACAAAGAGAATAAACCAGCTTGCAATGAGCTGGCTGGTCTTTCCATGCAAACAGCTTTTTCACAACCACAAACATAGACAACTGGCATTTTTTATATTTATAGCTAAAGCTGTTGGAAACCCCAAGCTCTTCCCCCGAAGTGGGGATGCCACAGTTCAGTTCCACTGTGGACTGTGAGAGTATGCATGTGCCTACCAATCTTACATGGCAATGTGGACCTGTCGTTTAGTGCAGTGAGCCATACAGCTATTTCTTATTTTCCTTTGCATAGGAGTTCTTAATCCTAGAATCAAGGATCTATGATTCCAAAGCCTTCCTTCTCAATTCCTTTTAGAAGTTGTCCTGTACAGGGGCGCCTGGGTGGCTCAGTGGGTTAAAGCCTCTGCCTTCAGCTCAGGTCATGGTCTCAGGGTCCTGAGATCAAGCCCTGCATCGGGCTCTCTGCTCAGCAGGGAGCCTGCTTCTCTCTCTCTTTCTCTCTCTCTCTGCCTGCCTCTTTGCCTACTTGTGATATCTCTCTCCATCAAATAAATAAATAAAAATCTAAAAAAAAAAAAAAAGAAGTTGTCCTGTACATAGCACTCCATGATCTCCGTTTCCCTTGGACAGTCTGCAAAGGGTCCTTAGCATCGACTACAGACTCTGATTGAGTTTGCTACCTATTCAAAAGTAAGCTTGTCATCCTTGCCAATCATCTGTATCAATTTAAAAAAAATGAAAATATGTAAAGAAAACTAAATCTGAGAGATGGAAATAAAATCGAGACGCCAAAATACTATTTCTATCTGGACACCGCTGAATTCTCTGCTTTCAAAGCAAAGGTTTCACGGTCTTTGCCACAATCAATGTGTAAGGGTAAATGTGTGTTTATGAAACATTTGGGAGATGCTGAATATTCATAGCCTGTGTTATTTTTCCATGGTTTTCCAGAGGTTGGAAGAAAATGATTAAAATTTAGAGCAGTAGAAATGAATGAGTAAAGTCAAGGTTCAGCAATAGGATATAAGAAAGAATAGAGAGAATGTACCTTTTCCATTTAAGACAAGGCTACTGATAAGAAGTACCTACAAGAGATCACCATCCTTAGACGTTTTTTCTATTCTTCCAAACCCAACTCAAAGCCTGCCTTATACAACTTTCACTGGTCCCCCTTCCTTCTACTGCATTCATAGATTGCATTTCATAATTTACAGTTCATTTTGCACTGACTTAGCCTGCACAATTATAACCCCCTTGATACAGAACTTTTTTCCCCCTAATTTTTTTGTATCCCTTGCATGCCTACTCCAGTACCGAACATATGGTAGATGACTGACTAATTGATTACATAGATTTAAAAAAAAAAAAGATTTCAACACTAACATGATTGAACGCAAATCTATCAGAGGTAGGTTTAATTCCAAAGGACTCTGGCAAAATGCTTGGAATTAAAGACTATACCATCTAGGCTGTTTTTAATAAATGGCTGCAACCACTCACAACAAACAAGAGAAACTGAGCCGAGAAACAAGGAATCTTTCAAAAGTCATCATACTTAACTCATAAGACTCAAAACATATAAGTTAATACACTTTGTGAGAAAGTTTAGACAGTCTGCTACTGTGGTAATTGTTAACATGAATTTTCACTGAGAGATGCCAGAAATGTTTAAGTGCTATTATGCACCTATTTTTGAACCAAATACAGAACTTCTTACATTGAAATTCCATTATATTTCCAAATCCAAATGTGTTAAACAGACTTGAGGTTTGCAAACTTAATCCTATTAAATATAATTTTAAGCATTTTGAAAAGTTGTCCAACATCCATAATAATAAACAGCACTTGGAACTAATGAAGCTACTTCATCTAAGCAGATCAAAGTGCTTTTAAAGATTGATGATTTGTCAGTGTTCTCTTGCTTCCTAAACTGACTTCATTCCTCCTATTCTGTAAAATACTGGTCTTATAGTTTAGTTTAGTTTTGTTTTGTTCTGTTTAATCTACAGCAGTAATCTTCCCCAACCTGCCATTGACCTGACAGAAAACTCAAGAACACTGAAGTTAACATCTATTACTTCTTTTGGTAAATTGAGCAATTTTGGTTCAGTGTAGGTAAATTACTTGACTTCTTTTGTCTAATATTGAATTAAAAAAAGAAGGGAAATCATGTCTGACCTTGTTTACTGTTTTGTCTCCAGTACCTGTTTACAGTCTCTAATAAATAAATACATGCTGAGGAAATACTTTTTGAATGAGTGAATAAAGTAGGCATCGCAGTACAGGGATAGAAATTGTGCAGTGAAGACTTCAGAAAGATAAGTAAAAGTAAATCTAGGCCTGAGACTTGCTCTCTGCAGGAAGACAGTGATGAGAGCAGGCAGGAGGCAGGACTGCCCAGGTAACAGTTAGTATTTCTCCAGTCATGAACTCAGATAGGCACTGAACATTTGGATAGAAAACCAGATTCAGGTAACAAAGCTTTTCTTAGTAAATATATTATCTGCCCCAAAGCAAGAAGAATTTATAGGAATATTAACTAAAACCTGGTAGAGGGGGTCTTCTATAAAGTTTCTTCTAAACTCGAGATATCAAGTGGAAATTGGTAGAATATACTCTGCAAAACAACAATATGTTGTCTTTCCTGATGTAACATGCTTATTGCTTATTAAATAAGGAAATATCTATGAGGCCTCCATAGGCTCACTTAATTTAGCCATCCTTATTTTTCAGAATCAATCAGCTCAGTCACATTAAATATTCCAACCAAGAAGGACTTTAGAAACCTGTTTGCATGACTGCAAAGAGATAAGTGAATGATTATTTTATATTCTACTGGCTTTTAACAAACATGCAATACCTATTTTGCTTCATATGTTTTAATTTCTATAGCACAGGAGTTGAGAGCTGGCTGTCCAAGTGAATACACAAAGGCCTATTTTCACCTGTCCTGCCTACTACCACTATCATTTCCGTACAGAATACTGTCTTTTCTTGATCATTCCCATTCCTCCCCCTTCCCTTCTCCTTTCACACCTGCTACAATCTCATTAATACTTAAAGGTCCAATTAAAGTACTGTCTACTCCTATGGAGACCATCTTGCTTAGGAGAGTGAGATTTCCTGCCATCCGCAGTCCTCACTTACCATACTCTTTGCTTTAAGTCCTCCGCATCCTCTTTTCCTTACCAGCTCATGATCCCTTTGATAGCAGGGACCGACTCTTTTTCATTTTTGTCTTTCCAGAACCCAAGTATAGCAGATGCTCAACAAATACTGAGAGAGTAAATGGTTGAGTGAGAGAAACAACAGGGACCTTGAATGAAGAAAATGTCTTCTCTGTAAGAGAAGACAATCCAAAGGCACTGGACTATGACAGGAACAATTAAAACTGTGATAAGAATGAGAAACTAACAAACTGAGAAACAAGGATTTCTGAATACCAAGTCCAAGCATGTGGTAAGGGGCCGGTTTGGTATATGTCAATTCTCAGATAATCTAAATCTTATTTTAGTTTCATATTTAGTAACAACTTTGACAAAGATTTTCTTACTCTTTTATCATTATTTTAGGATCTATTCCTTTATTTGATAAAAACGGAAGTAATTAGGACAAAATGCTCATCCTTTAAGTGAATGGACCCTCCTAACACACAGCAGGCTCATTTAACATGCAGGGAGAAGCAATTTACTGACTAGTACTCTAACACTGGGAAAGTCTATGCAATTCTATAGTTTAGTACCCAAAGACCAGATTTCCATTAAAGGCCAAAATTATCCTTTGAAAGAAAAGTATGCTTTCTACAGTTGTGTGTAGTAGATGTTTTTTGAACTATAAGATCAGGCTTCATAAATATATCCTTCTGTTCTTTTCTATGCTGTGTTTATTCTGTTTGTTCAAACCAACAGCTAAAACATAAAAGGATGCTTTCTCAAGAGGCTGAATATTAGAAAGTCATGCATCTAAGTGCACAGAACATTCAGTCTGCCAAGAACAGAATCAAATATCTGAAAAAGTAGTTTGATTTCTTGGTTAATAACATTTCAGAGTTGTCAGCCTACCCTCTCTAAATAGAACTGGTTCCCTAAACAAAGTAACAATGAGAAATGTGGTTGGGATAATGGGGGGATGGCTGGTGGTACTGTGTAAAACTGGCCTCCATGCTGAGAATCAAATATAAAGACAGACAGTAGAGATTCCTCCTTTGGTCATATGAAACATTATTCTATAGTCAGAAAATATCAGAGAAGGATGAGTTGGGAAAAACTAAAGTCTGTAGTTATGAACTTCTATAAGCCCAGTGAATGGCAGAGTGGAGAAGCATTACGGGGTGGGATTTCCAGAAAAGTTATCTAGGTTTAAATTTAAATACACTAGAATTTCCTACAACTGTAGTTCATGGTTGGGAGAAGGACAAAGAAACAAAATTCTACAAAACTACTGATCTTCAGAAGAAGGGAAGTAATGGGAGAATGGGGTTGGGGGGCAGGGGGTAAGGTTTGTGAATCAATCACCTTAAGTTAGAGGCATGTGTGGTCCAGGGACCCTGGCATTCTCAAGGTCAAAACTAGCTACATAATCATACTAAGACATCACTTGCCTTTTCATACCCAATCTGTCAGGACATGTCAAAACAAGGATATTTTCCAAAAGCTACGTGACATGTGATATCAGACAACTAAATAATGCAGAAGTAGATATGAGAATCCAACTGTCTTCTATTAGGTCAGATATTATAGAGCTTGTTGAAAATATAAAACAGTGCCATTCTTTCATTATTTTTTTCTTGTTTTTGAAAATGAATATAGCTGTTTTTATAAAATGTATTTTTAAAATATACTTAAATAATCTCTACACCCGAAAGAGGGCTCACACTCAGAACCCTGAGATTAAGAGTCACGTGCTCTACCAACTGAGCCAGCCAACCACCCTAATAAAATGTATTTTTTAACATATAATTATTTACTAGTTTTATTCTAAACAAAATATATATTTCTAAAATTGTTTTAATTTTGAATATGGTAAATATGGATATATGTTATTCACACAGACAAAATTCTGGAGGTTCCCCAATAATTTCTAACATTCAAAGATGCCTGAAGACTAAAAATTTGAGAACTACTGATTTATACAGTCCTATAAATGATTTTATTATCCTCCCATTTGCTCAAGATAAGAATCTTCTAGTCATCTTTCATTCTTTTCCTTCACTCATTTTTCTATATCTCAGCTATTACCAGAGCCTGTTAAGTTCTATGAACAAAATCTATCTCTGTCCCACTCACTTCCTTCGATCGCTACTACATCACCATAACTTGAGACCCACATCTGCTCTGACATGGCAACAGCGCATTTGCTGACATCCTTGCTTCTCTCCTTGTCTCATTCCAATTCATTCTATTACTCAGCAGGGCAGTTTTATTCAGTAGAAGCTATAACTGCAGTCAGTATTCAGATCCTGGGAATCTTTCAAGTATGTGACAAAAGGTTTGGGACCTAAGAAAAACCATTGACTCAATTTTCTTTTTTAAATACACAAAATAAAAACTAATCCATATTCATTTTAAAATCAAAGACTGCCACATCAATTAGTCCACACAATTCAACTGGTTATAGAAAAGTTACATTTAATGAGGGATATGGATACAATTTAATATGCACGTTAAGATGTAGTATAAGGTCTCTAGAAGGGAGTGTATTTGGTTTATGCCTATTTCTCTATCTTGTATATTTTCCCACTTACTATGAACTTTATTTTTAAAGTGTTTAAATTTATTTATTTATTTATTTTTAGAGAGTGCATGGGCATGCTCTTACAAGGTGGGGAGAGGCAGAGGGAGAGAGAGAGAGAGAGAATCCCAAGGAGGCTCCACACCTGGTGCAGAGCCTGACTTGGGGCTCAAGCTCATGACCCTGAGATCATGACCTGAACTGAAATGTACAGTCCAGTTCTTAACTAACTGAGCTACCCAGGTGCCCTCCCATTAACTATGATCTAAAAACACTGATGGGTCATTTTGCTTAGGAACATGACAAGCTCCTTCCCACCTCTGAGCTTGGGGATGTGCAATTCTTTAAGTCTGAAGTATTCTCCAAACTCTTCTCAGAGTACCTTCTCTCTCATAAGAAATATGAATTTTAATTTTTCAGAAAGACTGTCCTTGGCCATTCTATTTTTTAAGTGGATTCTTTAAATACTTTACCACTCCAATATGTTTATCCTTTTATAATCCTACTTATCATAATCCTGTAATTATGTTATTTACCTGCAGACTGCTTATTGTTTATATCCTCCAATAAGATTCAAGTTATCTTAGGGCAGAAATCAGAGATGGAAGATGTTTATATGTGGTCTAAGGGGGAGGAGGACAGAAGTGACCAGAACCCAGCTCATCCTTAAGCATGAGACTAACAACAGAAGCTCAAAAAGTATTTAAAGAGTGAATGAAAAAATACCAGCTCCCCATCTAATAGCTGTGCAACCTTATTTACTAATTTATTTTTGTTTTTGTTTTTTGTTAAAGATTTTATTCATTTGATGGAGAGAGAGCAAGAGCATGAAGACAAGCAGGGGGAGTAGGAGAGGGAAAGCAGGCTTCACACTGAGCAGGGAGCCCGATATGGGGTTCGATTCCAGGACCCTGGGATCATGACCTGAGCTGAAGGCAGATGCTTAATGACTGAGTCACCCAGGCACCCCGGTTGTGTAACCTTAATACTCATGTTTCTGATTCAAATTTCCTTACCTGTTAAACTAGGAAAGTATTAGCTATGTTATACTTATTCATTCATTCATTATATATGCACTTGTCAAGAATCTATATATTCAAGGCATTATGTTCTAGGCACTGAATATTTAATGAACAAAACAGACAAAATCTCTCTCCTCAGAGAACTTACATTCTAGTGGGAAAAATAGATTAATAAACAAGTGGATAAGTGAGTGTATAATATATCAAAAAGTGGCAAGGGCTGTGGAAAATACAAAACATAATAAAAGGATAAGAAAAGCTGGGTGTGGGGGGTAAGGAATTGCAGTTTTTAAATAGGGTGTCAGAGAAGGTGAGAGATGACATTTAACCAAAGACCAAATGGGTATTGCAGATACAGGGTGTAAATGAACATGAAGGTGAGTGTAGGCAAGGAGTAGCCACTCAATAGTAGTTAGTATTTTTGCTCAATCTACCACCTGGGAAAGAACCAAAGGTACCACACTACATGCTTCAGAAAAACAAACAAACAAACAAGCTTTCGTCATTTAGAAAGTTCATTTAAAAAATGAGGCTTTGGGTAGTAGGGCATTTTTTTTTTAAGATTTTACTTTTAAGTAATCTCTACACACAACCTAGGGCTCAAACTTATAACCCTGGGATCAAGAGTCATATGCTCCACTGACTGAGCCAGCCAGTTGACCCAGGTAGTATGGTATGTTTGGAATCAAGAATGCATACATGTATATATATACATAATCAAGGGTTAAAAGCATTGCCTATTTCTCATGATCTTTTAGAATTCTGATTCTTGTAGGCCCTCTCTAAAACTGGACTAGGTTGTGTGAAGGAATCTTCCAATTTCCTGGGAAGAAGATGGCAAGTAGGACCCACTCTCACCAAGCTGAGAGTGGGTCCTACTTTATTCCTGCCAACTGTATAGGACTGAAAGGCCGCCCCGCCCCTGAGTTGGAATAGATTAATAGCAATACCTGTAATAAAAATGGCTACAGGGGCACCTGGCTCCGTCGGGTAAGCAGCTGACTCTTGATTTTGGCTCAGGGCATGATCTCAGGGTCCTGGGATCAAGTCCCATGTCAGGCTCCATGCTTAGTGGGCCATCTGCTTGAGGACTCTCTCCTCCATCTGCCCCTCCTACTGCTCCTGTGCTCTCTTTCTCTAAAGTAAATAAATAAATCGTTTTTTAAAAAGGCTACGTATTTTGAACATGCGTACCATTTATTTCTTACAACTCTGAGATAAGTACTGTTATTACCCCATTTTTCACGAGTCTCAGAAATTTAAGTATGGAACCACTAAGTAGCTGATTAGACCTCCTTGCCACCAAACACTGTGCCAGGCGCTTCTCCATTACTTCACTTTCCTAAACACCTATTAAGGATGAGAAGAAAAACATCACTGAAGTAACTTCTAGAAATGAATGGAGATTGTCTTGTCTTCTCCAGGACAGGGCAAAGAAATATCTTCATGTGAAGGGGAAATAACGTGTCACTTACATAAAGTGGACATCCTAAAATATTCATAGAATATAAGTTCATCGATTATCCTAAGCAACGTTTGCCACATTCCTGGAATACTTACTGATAGAAAGGTTAAGGAGAATTCCTTTGTAATAGCTCCATTAGCTTGGATCCTCTGCTGATTCATCAAGCAGCAAGCCATAAGACGCTCTCCCTCTTCCAAATTAACTCAAATGTTTAAATGCTTATCCATGGTCTCCTTAGTTGGGAACTGTCATCTCTTGGCCTAAATAAATATCACTCTGAAGTCCTGAAGCTCTCTGGGAACACCAATCTTATCTCTCTGAAGGTATTTGACTTATGTCTCTAAAGTTACTCTGGGATGAGACAAGGAATAATTATAGAGAAGAGTCTGTTATTGACTCTTGGCTGTTTTTGGAGTTATTTTTCTCAGAAATCTGACAATTGGAAGACTGAAATTAATATTTGACTACATTCCTAGTGAGCTATAATAGCTGATTTTTTTCAGGAGTGTGATAAATGCTAGTTTGAAACTGAACTCAACAACTAATGGCAGTGGGGAGACAAATTCTGATTAAGGCTATTGCACTGTAACTCCTCCAAATCCTAGGAATATCTTTAGAAATTAAAAAAAATATGCTGCACCTCAAAATAAGAAATTCTTCACATTCAAAGCTCAAGAAATAATTCTAGGTTGAATAATAATAATAAATAGTCAATATTTTATCTTTGTGATCTATAAAAATGTCATTCATTCAGTGCAAACTAAAGGTAAAGCTTACATTTTTAGAGTTAATTTTTTCCAATGATTCTGACCTTAATAGGAATAGGTTTCTATCTATTAAAAAAAATCATTCACTATCCTGTTATGTCCTTGTCTTGTACAGAAATTTTAATGATTTCATAATCCTATGTCACAGAAATAGATGAATACAACAGGCTTAAAATAACAAAAAGGTAGAAAAGGAAAAATGAAAAAGGATAAGGGAAGAGAGTGAGAAAGAGAGAAGAAATATACTAAAAAAATCTTCAAGAGAGAGAGCAAAGAGAGAAAAAGGGAAAAATGAAAAACGATAAGGGAAGAGAGAATGAGAGAGAAGAAAGATACTAAAAAAATCTTCAAGAGAGAGAGAACAAAGAGAAAAAGAACAAAAAGAGAGATAATCCAGTGAATGAAGAGACCTAGAAAAAGACTGAAAAAAAAAAAGAAAGAAAAGCAGAGGAGGAGAGGAAGAAGAGAAGGAGGATGAGAGAGAGGGGTAGAGGGTAGCTATGTTTGCTCAGAAAAGTAACTTTTTCTGACTACATTGCTGAACTGTAAACAACTGTAAGCTCTCAGTAAGTGTTGTTGGTCTTGTTAGTGTTGTCATTGCTTATACCTTTTACATCCAACCTACTAATAAAAATGGTAATTTTTGCTTATATTCTGTTTCCTATTGTTTCACTAAGCTTAGTTATCAAGGGAAGCATAGGATAGTGGAATTAGAAAGATCTAGGTTCAAAATATTGGCTCTACTTCTTACTGGCTACATTAATCAGAGAAAATAGGGAAACTTCTCCAATTCTTTGCCTTCTCATCTTTCAAATGGAGTTAACCATAAAATCTACCTTGCATGGCTTGTGATAAAATCTCAGTAAACGCTATGTATAAGTAACTGTCTTAATATGAATACTTTAGATTTAAAATCAATATCTCTGCCTAAGGAAAAAGACAGAAAAAAAGAATTCAGTATGATAACAGAGGTAGTGTCAGGGTATTAGGATAATTTTCAAAGTTTGGGGTAATAAATTTTTATTACTGGTATAGTGGAAATGCATGCATTTATAAAATATTTAACTTAAATATTCAGTACTGCATATTATTTGTGATATCTGAAAAACAATTTCACAGACCATTGTTCTTTTCATGTTCCAACCAGAATTGATCTTTTTAAATCACTGCCCATCCCCACTGTCTGATGGAAACATTTTATTACATTCCAGGAAAGTAAAGCTCTCGACTTAGGCTTTCCAGTGCCAAAATTTCTATTTGGACACAAAACATCTACCATCCCGTTATGTGCACTTACAAAAAGAAATAAAGTGGACTCTTGGCATTATAGAATTAACATTTATAGCTTACATTTCAGAAGGAACCCCAAAGTTCCAGGTTATATAGTCAATTTGTCATTTCTGAGATATGGATTATTATTACAAGCACTTCAAGGCTGGGGTGCAGACTGAATCCCTGGGCTGGTGAGAGACTAGTAGAGGCACTAGAAGACACATCTCAACACATTTGCACTGTCCCTCTCTTCATTATCATGTATTTACTTTATAGAGGAAATCATGTGCTAAACAGGTATTCATGAACCTGAGGACAGACAAGTTCCCTGGAGGGATTGCTCACAAACGGTGAGAGCTTACCGTACATCAAAAGTTAGGAATATTTGAAGTCTCTTGCCTCAAACAGGTCAAACCAACACATTACACCTCTTTTTTTTAAATTTTTTTAAATTTATTTATTTGTCAGAGAGAGAGGGAGAGAGAGCGAGCACAGGCAGACAGAGTGGCAGGCAGAGGCAGAGGGAGAAGCAGGCTCCCTGCCGAGCAAGGAGCCCGATGTGGGACTCAATCCCAGGACACTGGGATCATGACCTGAGCCAAAGGCAGCCGCTTAACCAACTGAGCCACCCAGGCGTCCTCACATTACACCTCTTTAATGTACTCGTTAGGCACAGACTACTTACGGTAGCAAGAAATGCAAGTCTCGTGAAAAAGGATGAAAAAGATGTACTTGCTGGTATGATATGTTCAGGGGCTCTCAGAATTGGGGGGTCAGAAGATAGTCCTTGTTCTAATATGCTATTGAACATTTTCTGGCACGAAAGATCTCATTTTTTTCCCTAATAAAATATCTGAATACCTTGAGAGAGCAATGAAAGAGTAAGTTCTCAGCATCCCAGACTTCCTTTGGGATTAAAGTGGAAATAAAATAAGAATTGCCTTTCATTAAATTTTCTTATAATGTCTTAAGAAAATTAATTACCCCTTGAACAGATCAGATGTAAAACAGTTATACATTGTATGTTTCCTATTTCCCACACAGCATCTTTTAAAAAAATTAATTAGAGCCAATAGTTTCAATTCAAAAGGGAATAATTAAAAGCAATGTGGGGGAGTAAAGAGATAATGATGTCATTTTAAAATTAATTGAAGAACTTAAAAATTAACTGGCCTTTCTTAGAGTTTAATTTTTGTTTAAATTTAATAGTTTATATACATACAAGAGTATTCAATATTTATATTAAATTTGATTTTGAATGTTATAGTCTGGGAAATCACTTAATACATAATTTCTCTTGAGTTTTTTAAAACCTTTCAATTTGTGTAAGACAAATTAAATATTTTAGATAAGGAATTTCTTTCAGCTGAGAACAATAAGCTTGCATAGAGCTGTCTGCTACATTTTGTATATTTATGGGAACTTATTAAGGTCAGAGACAATGTCCTTTGGTATCTCCAATTAAATTAGCCTACTACAAGTATAGAATCCTTCCGTTGATTTTAGTTATAATGACAAAATTCTAGAAAATAATGATGCCTCAGACACACACATACCCAAACCATCAGAAATAATGACAAATAAGGGTCATGAGTCTAGTTCTTACCAAGACATAGACAGAAGGCTCAGAGTGAATTTACCTTTCTCGTCCTAGCCAAGAAGCCCTCAGGGATGAAAGTATACCAGTCCTGAGTGGCTGTTTCCAACTGGTCTAAGTGAATTTAAGGATGCAACACCCGGCTCACTCATCTCTCCACTGTAGTCAATATACCTGATTCTTTGTCCATTGAAGAACCTCTTACCATAAGCTGCAGTGATATATTTCTGCCCTGTTTGAACCAGTCACTCCCAAAATGGGTGGGACAGAGTTACTGCAGGCCCAGTACAGATTAATTTATTTAGAATGTTTATTTGCCATAAACCTGTCTGCTCTAAAGCAATCGCTCCTGAGTGTACTGAATTTATTGTAGTTTCTGGGGGAGGAATTCCCCTTTTCTGAAAGAATGTGAAGTATCAGGTAGAGGTTGGGGGTTAATTTATACATGACCTACTCACCTACCAGATCACACTATATTTAAAGACATAAGCAGCAACGAGGTCTTGCTAACTTTATTTGCGACCACAGTAAATATCAGGGGATCCCCGGATCTGCTTCCACCTTTGCTCCTATCCCCTGCTCTTTTCCAGAGTTTGCCCAGATTCTGACCCACCAGTTTTTAGTCACCACCTCTGGGCCTAACTTCGTTCCTTACCCTGCCTTTGACCACCATGTTCCTAGACCACGAGCAGAGGCATATTTGTTTTGTTTATGCTGCAAGAACTACAAAAACAGTTTTTGATGACTTAGAAAAACTAGGTCACATTTCACTCACATTATGTGGTGAATATTGGTGAGCATTGCTCTCCTCAGAGAGTCTAGGATCTAGGCTAAAGGAAAGACAAAACCAAAAACCTCTTACCTTGTACACCCTACTGCTCCCCTGGCAGAAGGAAAAAAGCAACGCCATACTCATGTGATGGCTCCCAAAGCTTCTTTCTACAAGTGGCAGCAACAGGCCACATTTATTTCAATAGGCAGAACAAGCTACACGGCTAAAATGACCATCAGTGGAATGAAGGCTTGTAATCCTCTCATGGGGGGCGGGGTGGTAGGGCACGGGCAATGAAGTAATTAAGTACAGATGTGGCCCTGGTGCTCAACTCCCCTGACTCACCTCTGGACCCCAGGATTCCAATCCCAGGCTTACAGTCCTTGGTAGGCAGATAAGGAAACATGTTATCGCCAATAGGAAACCAGCACAGTTTAAGAGAAGGAAAACATTAAGGTACAGGCATCCATGACCTCCACAGAAATATGCTTTGACTTGATCCATTTTTTTTTCCCCCAATCCAGTCAAACTTATATGTCAGATTTTTTACAGGAATCACAGGGTTTAATTTATAGCATGTCATTTCATCAAAGCTGCACGTGAGGCTCATGGGCAGTTATGTCAGTCCTCATCTATCTGTTATGAGCATGTCTTTTCTTCCTTCCCAAGCTGCTCGTCCCTGTGGAGCCCATCCAAGCCCACAATTCTGTTGGAAGTGATTTTCTGCTCTGCAAGAAACTCCCGAGAGTCATATGTCAAGACCAGAAAATAAAATAAAATAAAATAAAATAAAATAAAATAAAATAAAATAAAATAAAATAAAATAAAATAAAATAAAATAAAATAAAATAAAATTACAATGGGCCCATTTAACTTTGAACTTCATCCTTTCAACTTTGAAATCTACTAACGGAATGCTTACATATTTATATATAGTTGTTTGTCTAAACCTGTATTTTCTTTTTCCATGAAGATTTTAAAGACACTATAATTATAATTGAGGAATGTGTGTCATTCACCTGAAACGGACAGTGTCATACTTCCTAAAATGCATTTCAGCTGTCCTATTTGATCCGCTTCTAAACAAAATAGTACACTTCAGCAAGGCCCTTTGCATTCTGGTGGTTTTTAAAATCCTAGGTTATATCAAGTAAAGGATTACAAAGCTTTTTCTCAATCATTATATGCCAAGATGACGATATAAGAGTGAAAGTCCACAGATAGACAGATTATCTGTTCAGAATGAAAAGAGATGGATATATGGAAAAATAATCATGCTAATATCTAAAGTTAATTTTGATGATGGTTGTGTAACTGTGAATAAACCAAAAGCCACTGGATTGTAGACTTTAAATGAGTGAATTATGAGCAATATGAATTATATCTCAATAAAGCTGTTCAAACACACTTATGTATATGCTTATTTTCAATAATGTTGCTTCAAACTCACATTATTTGTATTTACTATAGGTAGATATCATGTTATAAATCTCTCTTACAGCGATTGTCACCTCTTCCTGCATTTCATTTTAAAGATGACCATTGAAACTTCGATGTCTTCCCATCCCCCTCTCCTTCTCCTTCCCCTTGATCTTTTTTTCAAGGCAGTCTTAGACACAATGTAACTTCCTTAAGCACTGCAGAGCCAACCCATCTCTTCTGCCTTGACTGTAGTTACTCTTCTGCCCTCTTCTAGCTGCTCCCTATCATGACTCCTACTCTGTTCTTCCCATGCTGCCACGCTGGTATTGGTAACCTTCCTGGGGGAGCAATGATGGGAAAATGGAAGAAAGTGCTGAGGAGGAAATCCCAATTCCACTGCCACTGCCCTGTCTTCCTTCTCTGAATTCTACCTTCTCCAATAACTCATCTCCCAGCCCCACAGGTGATTTCCAGCTTTTTAGCTCATCTTCAATGGCCATGATTGTTCCTATATCAATAGTGTAGTTCTATTTAGTATTCAAATTCATGAAAATGAAGTCATAATACCTCAAGGCTATTCCCAGTGCCCCTGATCTGATCTGCAGGGGGAAATTTTCCATAGTCTCCCGTCCCCTCAGTTCCCTGGGCTTGGAGAGCAGCTTAGAAGGGTCTCCATTCCAATTCTGATCACCTACACTGTAACTGTTTCCTATTAAACAACAGAGAACTTCATGGCAGAAACAGTGCCATCCATATTCATGTGTTACCCACTGTGCCTAGAAGAGTGTCTAACTTAAAGAAAGTGCTTCAGATGTTTGTTGAATAAAATTCCAACTGCCACACCCCTGGTTTCAAAATCCCATTTTGAGTTATACCCTGGTTTCTTTAATCCCTCACCTAGCCCTTTTGCCAGACAATCTGATACCATTTTTCTATCAACCATTTGTCCCAGTGATGCCTCCAAGCTCAGTCCATGCCTCCTGACCAATTATCCCAGACTCATACTTCCCAGATTCTGCACAGTACAATAATAAATAAAAATAGCACGATAAATTTGCACAACATTCTTTTTTAATGTTAAGTTTATACAAATTGGCTCCACTTGTCCCCATTGCAATCTTTTTTGGTAGTAGGGAAAGATCATAAAACTGAGACAGTAAGAGAAACATGACTTGCCAGGGGTTTCTGCAGCATTTTCCTGCAAAAGGGAAATCTAAATAGTGATATGCAGGTCACACGTCAAATACTCTTTACATAGAACAGTTTTGCCCAATTTCTCTCCCCTATTCTGAACATAAAACAGAAAACATATTTGGGGGATTTGGGGAGGAGCAAACCCTCAACATCCATGCTAGAGTTTCCTACCTAGATTTCCATGACCTCCATCCAGTAAATTTGACCAAAATTTTTCATCAAAAATACCTTGCAGCCCCTACATTTTCAAAGTTCTTCTTGTTTAAAACACACTTAGCAAAAACACTTCTGCTTGGTGTTTAATAACTTTCATTTCAAAATGCATAAATTTGGGCTTCATCTGAAATAAATTTTGTGTAGCAAATTGCAAACACCTAAGGCACCTCTTTTCATCCTGGGCATCATGTAGTGAGTGAGTCCCTAGTGCAGCCCTGTATCTGGCATGTGGAAACCCTGTCAACCAGCCTGCAGCTCTGTGCGTGTGCTCCCTGCAAACCCAGACTACCACCACCTGCGTTAGCTACCATGGAATCCGTTCCAAGTTATCATTACAATTCAAACCAGGATCTAAATTGCATGAAGAAGCCTTTCTAATCCATAGAGTTAACCCGAGACATTGAAAACTGATCTAGTAGCATCACATTGTCTTTACATTTAAGCTCACACAGATGTATAATTAGATGCATGGTGCATAATTAACAGAGGAAGCTGAGACTTCTACAGTGCTCAAAGTTGACTCATTTTTCTGTGCAGGTAGATGACATTGATTTGCCAAGCTTCAGTTTCTCTAGCCTCTAGGCCTTTACACTTAACACTAGTTCCCCAGCTTTGCCATACTCTTTCCCTCCTCACCCTGTATCCAACTGTAATCCTGTCTTCCTCTTTTAGGTGGGAACTAACTCCTACCTATTCCTCAGCTCTCAGATCACCATTCTGCCCAGAAATTTCCCTGACTTGTTACACCTCTGGGTTAGGCCAGCCTCTTATTTGTGCCCAGACTGCTCTGTGTTCCTCCTTGTTTTAGTATCCATTCACAGTGTTTTGTAATTTGCTGACCTGTTTTTCTAATATTCCACTAGGTTTGAAGGGTGAAGCCTTGTCTATTTGGAGTGTGCTAATACCCACCACCTAGCCCCTTGTTAGGTACATGAGAAGGGTTCAGGAAATGCTTACCAAATGAAAGAGTACCCGTAAGGCCCACTTTGGTTCTATGGTTTCCTTTTCAAACTCCTCTTTCCTTAAAGGGCTATTGATACTTGATGAAATAGAAATATATTTTACATCTAGTTTCTTCTCAGAATTATGATGCACATTACATGAACCACTCCTTCAGCAATTTCAAAACAGTGGTAACCCAAGTAGAAAAAGATAATATCAGCAATTTAAAAACTACAGTCCAATGGTAATCACCTCAAAATTCTTTTCTGATGATAATAAATGTACTACTACTAATATTCAAGTGAGGAGACATAGCTGAATAGAGAGTGAGAAATGTATATCCTGGGCTGGTACAGGATTGTGCATCCATGATAGTGCTGCTCTCATTCTGGCACATACATGGCTTTACATGGTAACTCCTGCCACCACCCCAGCCTGCTTTCTGCAGCTGGACTGGGCCAGGTGAATGATGCTGGCCCCTGAATTGTGGGAAAAAGCAGACAGGCATATTGACTCTAGAACTGGTGGGATTAATTGCTGGCTTGAGAACTTTCAGCTTTATCTTTGTCCTGTCATCTCAACTCATGATGTTCCAGAAGATGGAATGCTCTGGAGACCAGAGCACACTGCTGGTCTCTGTGGCTGGGAAACACTGAGTATGAGTTAGAAATAAACAGACATCGTAGGGCTCATTGTTACTGTGCCGTAACCTAGCTCACGCTAACTAAATTCCTCTTTGTGCTCCTGTTTGAATGAGGCAACCAATGTGTGTCTGGTTGTGGGCAGAGAAGAACTTCAAGCAAACAGGAAATTCTCACCAATATACCCATTTTGTACATATGTCAGAGACATATTGTGTTTTTGAGGACAGTCACTAGGTACACTTCTCTCTGAAAGCACTTATTGCGGTAAATGACATGTTTTTGTTTATTTACTTGTTAGGTTCCCCTCCCTCCCACCTCCTGGCCCCAGCTAAATTATGAGTACCCTGAGACAGGTAGAGCAGCAGTTACTGTGAATGGCTCTCAGAGGAGATCCATTAAGGGCATCCAAAAAAAAAAAAAAAAACCCTCCCAAGTCCCAGGGTTAGTGCTTATCTCCTGAGTTGTATCAATATAGATGAAGCAAATAACAAAATGTTTATCCAATGCTCACTTTGTGTATTGATTTTCATTGCTTTTATAACAAAGTACCCCAAATTTCATGGCTTAAACAATACAGTTATTTTATCTTATAGTACTGAATGTCAGAAATTGAAAGGGATCTCACTGGGCTAAAATCAAGGATGATAAGGCTGCATTCCTTTCTGGAGGCTCTAGGACAAAATCCATTCCTTTGCTTCTATTTCAGCTTTTATAGGCCCACATTTCTTGGATCATGGCCCCTTGCTCCACTTTCAAAGCCAGCCATTTTGGATCAAGTCTTTCTTCACAAAACTCTTTCTCTGGCTCTGTCTTTTCTGCCCAATTCTTCTACTTGTAAGAGCCATTTTGATTCCCTTGGACAGGCCAAGGGAATCCAGGATAATCTCTGTATTTTAAAGTTAGCCGCTAATTAACAGCCTTATTCCTATCTGCAACATTAATTCCTCTCTTATGTAACCTAACATATTCAGATTCCAGGGATTAGGACACAGGCATCTTTGTGGGGGGCCATTATTCTGCCTACCATTTTGAGCTTAACCCATAAACTCAATGGAGGGTTTTTATAGCTTCTCAGCTTCATATGTAAGGTGACATGGTAGCTATTATTTACTATAATCACATTTGATATAGTCCATAAACATCATGTATGAGATTAGGTTATTCTAATTCTCATTTATAGGATGAGAAACCTACTGAAAGAAGCCCAAATCATTTCTAGGTTTTGAGGACCCTAGAACAGCAAGCCATGAAAAATTATAGTACTCCTAGTTATTTACATTGAATTAGTTAATGCTTTTATTTTTTTAAATATTTTTATTTATTTATTTGACAGACAGAGATCACAAGTAGGTAGAGAGGCAGGCAGAGAGAGAAGGAGGGGAAGCAGGCTCCCTGCTGAGCAGAGAGCCCGATGTGGGCCTTGATCCCAGGACCCTGGGATCATGACCTGAGCCGAAGGCAGAGGCTTTAACCCACTGAGCCACCCAGGCGCCCCATTAGTTAATGCTTTTAATAAGAAATGTGTACATGTATACATAATCACAGTTGTGTGTGTATGTGTGTGTGTGTATATATATATATATATATATATATATATATATATCTCCAAAGTTTATAAACTTGAGGAAAGACAGTAATGTTCCTCCTTTATTAGGTCCTCCAATACTAGCGGAAAGTCTAACTAATTTGTCATAAATCATAAGGTCCATTTTTTCCAAAGCTGATTTCCAGTTGCTGTTAGGAAACTGACGACAGATTGGTACAAGTACCAACACAGCACCATTCCCCCAGTGCACAAAGAGGTAAATGGTGTGTGCTGGAGCAATTTAATCTTAACTTCTCTTGATTGGACAGGAGAGTAGAGTATTGGAAAAGAATTTACAATGTCTAAATGCTAAGATTAATTGTTCATTATAGACCACAAACTGTAGGATTCAGGTGGTATGGATGTATATATTAATACATATATTTTACAAGGATGGGTTAACCTTGCAACCTCCTTGACAGTCAATATCTGGAAACCCTTAATAATCCAGAGGAGAAAGCCTTGAGTTTACATTTTCCTTCAAAGTATGTATTTAACAAGTACTAATGAATAGCAAAATGGCACCAAAATATATTTTTAAAAGGCAAGAAAAGTCATAGTTCAGTTAAGATTAGGAGAGGTTAATTATACATATAAGTTCAGTCCCATAGCTATTGAGCTTTTGTCCTGGGGAAGGCGCTATGCCTGTAATTATTTGTACCATCATGATTTATCTTGTTGAAAAAAAAATTCAAGATGAGAAGTTAGATATTAAGACCCAAAGATGTTGCTAATTAAAGGTGGCTTTGCAGAATAAGATGCTTTCTCCTGCCTCCAGATGGAGAAGAAGAGATCATTTCCATATATCATAATTCTACCAGCTTGTTGTCCAATTTTTAAGAATAGCCTCATGAGGATACAGCCTAACAAGCAAAATTTCTGTAACCCTACAAAACAGTAGTAATGGTCCTCATTTATCTAGCACTGTCTTCTTGAGTAAGCACATGAATAATTACGTGTGTGGTGACCAGGGCTGCAATTTTTGCTTCCATTACTCAGAGGAGGAAGCTAGGTCTATCAGAGGCCAAGGGCCATTGAGCAGATGAGTGGCAGATCTGGAACCATATGGCTTGCAGCTCTTAGTCCTGTGCTCATTTTAGAAAACTATCTTTTCTTCAAGAGGGCAACTTGCTTATAAATCATGTTCAAATAAATTTGCATTATTGTGGTTTCCACACCTTTGTGCACTGGATGAAGTAGAAGAGATTCCTTTGGGGAATGAGAGGTTGAGCTGGAGGCCTGTGAAAACTGGGAAATCCAGGTGTCCATTATTCATGCACAATTGTGCCTTATTTGCACCCATACAAACTTGAATGCCTTTCAAGACTCATTACTCATCAAATCTTAAAGTGAATTAAAATTTCATGTAATGGTATATTATCAAGAAATGAAAATGGGTGTCAAATACTTAAGTAAAAATATTCAGGAGCTATGGATTAGAAGGCAACACCGTTTGGTGATCAAGAACACATGCTCCAGAGACATCTGGGATCCAAATCAAGGTCTCGCTACCTTTCACCTGTATAAATTAAACCACAATTCCTTTCTTGAAAAATTGAAAAAACAAACAAACAAACAAACAAAAATGGTCTCATGGGATAGTTATGAGGATCAAGTCAATTGTTCTCAACTAGGAGAGATTCCTCCCACCTAAGGGGCATGTGGCAATGATGGGAGATGTTTTGGGCATCACAGCTTGGAAGGAATTACTGGTATCTAGTCAGAAGAGGCCAGAAATACTGCTAAAAACCCCACAATGCCCTATAGGACAGCACATCACAATAAAGAAGTATCAGACCCAAAAGGTTAATAGTGACAAGACTAAGAAACTCACATTTAAACTCACACTCCACAAAGTGCTCAAAATTGTTATCTGTTATTTATATTATTAAACAGCTTTGTACTAAGTATCATGCTATGAACCAGGGACCCAAAATTGGTGAAATTATGCCTTTGGGCTTGATGGGGCCACTGAGTGAAGCTTTTAAGTATAAATAATCACTATGCAATAGCATACACTCATAGCAGCATCATATGCAAAGCACTATATGAGGGAGTATATATTCATTCTGTTTGTGGGAATTGGGGAAGGCTCCATAGAGAATAGAGTATTTCCTGTGCGTGTTTATATATGACAGAAATTTGGCCATTAGAAAATGGATAGAAGGTTTGTTGGTGTGAAGGATATGTGTCCATGTAGGGGAAAGATATTGGGGCATTAAAAATATTATAGAAATAAAAGGTATAGCATTTGGAAAGGCTAAAAAAAGTGTCATATTCAAAATATGATCACTATATTAGCATCCACAAGGAATATGATAGATTGTGGATATGATTCTGGTGCTGTAAAGAGAGGCAGGAATTAGTGAACAATTAGGAGACCCATGGAGAGAATCCAGATATAAGCTTAACCCCACATAAGGAGTAGAGGTAGCTCCCACAGCGCTGGGAGCAGGGGATAAATGGAGGGGGAGAATTATAAGTTCAGAAGTAGAATCAGCAGAATCCCATTACTTTTCGAATGTTAGGAAAGACCACAGCTGCATTAAACACTGAGCTATGGTACCTGTGTTCTTGATGGCCAACTCATCGACACCATTAGACAAATATGACATAGTATAACAGCATATGAAGAAGTAAAACTGGTATTTTGAGAGAAATTGTGCTTGTGTTAATGTCTTTCCGCAGAGGTTATTCATAGATGAGCTTAGAGACTGAAAATAAAACACCATTGATTGATAAAAAGAATTTCATAAGAGTTGCAAAATAGTTTTCTGACCTTTGATAGAAATGAGTAGGTAGTATTCATTTGCCACAGTTTTTATACATGTAGGTAAGAATAAAGTTCTTTGACTGAAAATTCTTACGTTAGAATTTAGGCTTTTATTTTTTGTATATCAAAGGATGCTTCAGGGTTTGGGAAAATCCAGTTGACAATTTCCTTAAGTAAAAATAAGAATAAATGTTGATATATTCATCCCAGAACTTTAATACTGTCAAGTACCAAAAAGAACTCTGTTGCCAAGACTTGCAAATTCGACCTGATGTTTGTTGGCACAAAAAATTAACAAAGCCACATATTTGAGCCAGTAATAAAAAATTCCTTCTTAAGCTTAAAAAAAAAAACCCTATTAGAGTGCAAAAAATTTAATTATTTCCAAATGAATACAGCACCAAAATTAGGGTATATCAAAGTAAGGCTCTGTTTCAAAGTGTAATTACCAATGGAGCTGTGCATGATATTAAAACATAAATCCTCCTATGCTCCTGACCAGGCCCTGAGACTGTATAGTCTCGAATTTCCTTCCTAGATTGATAAACAGTTGCTCTTAACTGGGTGCTCTTCCTTATCACTGCATGTTTTCCAAGATGGTTTAAAAAATTGCCTGATTTCCCTGATGCAACCTATTTGAAATCTTCCAAGGAAGTGAATAGGAAGCAGAAAATTGCAAAGAGTAGCAGTGCAAAGGGAGAGTGGAAAGAGCTCAGTACAGGATTTAGAATGCAGGCAAATGGACTTTTAAAAACAGCTATCCTTAACAGCGGTGGAACCTGGCTGTAATGAAAAGAAGTGGCAGCAGAGTAATGCATCCTTAACCAGAAACCATCTGTTTATGTACATTGTGCTTTTATCATCAATATATCTGGGTCTTCGTCTTTATAAAATTCAGATATTCCACATTTATCCTTAAGCTGCATGAATGTTTAATGATCAGGCAGGTTACATAATACACATAAATTAATTGCATGCTATTCATTTTCATGTATTTTAGCTATTTAAATCTCTCCTCTCACTGCTGCAAAGCTAATGATTTATATATATGCCACTGAAAATGTAACAAGATAGGTGCCCCAGCCACATACATTCAAGCAATTCCTTTAACTTTTTATGCTTTCACGAGAGGAAAACATTCAAAGGTTTATTTTACCCTAGATGCCTGTAGCTGTGTCAGGCACTACCTGTTCCGGATGCAATTTATTGGATCTCCAGGTCCCAGTTTGGTTAAAACAATGCTAGTATGCTTTCAGACTTTAGGGATCAACTCTTTGGTTCCTTCCTCCCATCTCTGACTCTTTTTGCCTAGGGCAGTACTCTGGCTTTCTAGCTGAACTGTACAGGAGGGCTCTAGGCAGAGGCAGAGTTAAAGCATTCTCTTTTGGACTTTGATCAGGATGGAAACAATTTAACTCGGAGATAGCAATTCATTAGACAGCTATTTGGAGAGAGCAAGAGTTGTAAAGCAGCCTAGCAATGTTCTTGCTACGTCTTGGGGATGGGGACAAGCCATATTATAACAATTTCAGGGGATAGGATGTGTAAGAGTAATAGGAATAGTACTCAACAATAACAGTCCTGTGCCCTTGGAGGGTGCAGAATTTTGTTATAATAAGATAAGATTTTTTTTTAAGATTTTATTTTTATTTGAGAGACAGAGAGCAAGAGCTGGGAGGAGGGACAGAGGAGAAGCAGACTCCCCACTGGGCAAGGAGCCCGATGCAGGGCTCAATCCCAGGACTCTGGGATCATGACCTGAGCCGAAGGCAGATGCTTACCCGACTGAGTCACCCAGGCACCCCAAGAAAAAACATGTTTATCTCCATGGTGATTTTGTGCTTTGCTTCTACTATTTTCTTGTCCTTGATCTTTCCATAATTTACACTGAGCATCTTCTACATGGCAGGAACAATATTTCTCACTGAAAATAAAATGTTAATTTAATTCAACAATAGTCCTTTCCATTATGAAGTTAGCAGTCCAGTAAGGGAAACTAATATTAACCAATAACTTCATAAACAAATATGTTACAAACAGAGTTGGGGGGGGGGCTATGTGTGTTGAGAAACTACATATCAGAGAGGGCTTCCCTAGACTGCCCCCAGTGAAGTGATATTTGATCTGATGACTGAAGGATGAGGAGGAATTAACTAGAGCACCAGGCGGGAGCACAGAATTCTGAAAAGATGGATTAACTTCTGCAAATGTCCTGAGACCAACACAAGAGGAAGCATAAAGAACTGAAAGTAAATCACTGTGACTAGAGCCCTGGGAAAGGCTGGAGGCAGGCAGTGCTAAATTTTAGGTCACGTAAAAGATTTTGGTCATTAACTGTGCAACCTATGGGGAATTACGGAAGCTTTTAAAGGAGGGGAATAAAATAATCAGATTGACATCTTAAATAAAATACATGAAGACAGAGCACTTCGGAGGCTACTGCAATAATCTGGGAGGAGATGATATTAGCATGGATAAGCTGATGATGGTAGAAATACAGAGAAGATGAAAATGGATTTAAGAAATTTAGAGGAGATTATTTGATAATAGGTTTGGAGATGGGAGGTGAGGGATAGTGGATCAAGGATAATTTCTAAATTTCAGGTTTGTGCCTCTGTATGGATCTTGGTAAGCCCTCTCTGATATCTCCTGTCAGAGAGAAAAGAATCATCTTTCTTTTGGTTTGTTTATTTGGGTGGGAACAGAATTCATGGGAGGTGATTTTGAGTTCTACTTTCAATATGTTGATCTTGAGATACTTTTGAATAATCTAAGTAGATCTGTCTAGGATTTGATTTTCTATTTGGGTTTGGAACAGATTAGTGTGAGCCCAAGGTTAAAATCTGTGAATTACTGTCATAGAGATGGAAATTGAAGCCGTTGGCATAGATACAATTTCCTAGAGAATTATACAAAAAAAAAGGAGCTTAGAACTGAATTTTCAGAAAATCCAACATTCACCTGGTAGGTTACAACAACAAAAACAATCACAACCACTACTTTTTGAGCTCTTATTATGTGCTTGCTTTATGTTAACTTACTTAATGTTAACGAAGCCTTATAAGGTAAATGTTATTTTTCTATTTTAGAGATGAGGAAACTAGGGTACAGGAGGAACAAGGGCCAGCCAAAGGTCACACACATAGCAGTTAAACAGCAGAAACAGAACTCAAATCCTGGCAGTCCGATTTGAGAACCCATGCTTCTAACTGTTAGAGTCCACCAGACCATTTAGGAAAATTGACAAAAGAGCTAGGTTTGCACATAAGAATTTAAACCTGCATTGTATTTGTGCTCAAGATATGTACCCTCCAATGCCATAGTTACTATGTGGTGACTTTTGAGCCCTTGGAATATGGTCAGTTCAAACTGAGATGTGCTGTAAATATAGAATATATATCAAATTCTGAAAACTTAATACCAAAAGAATGTAAAATGCCCCATTAATATTTCCTACATGATTACTTGTTGAGACAACAAGTAATGTATTAGATTAAATACAGTAACGAAATTTAATGTCACCTATGTTTTGCTTTCTTAATGTTTCAAATTAATTTAGTTTAATTTTAAACTAAGAAATTTATACTTCCTCTGAAGCTTACATTCGTTTTCAATTGGAAAGCACCGTTACAGATATTTCTCCTGCTTGCTGTCTGGATTCTCAGCTCTAGATAGACACTACCAAATAGTTAGTATGCTCTCTTTGACGCACACATTCCATTCAGACCAGAGCTCCAAGCCTGTCTCCCAGGCTCTCAGGCCCTGCCCTCTGCGGTGTTTCCATGGTAACCTGCCTTAGGAAGAGAAGATGCTTTTTAAGCTGAGTCCTAAAGATTTCCTTCCTCTGGCTTTATGTCATTTCATACTAATTTTATGGTTATCTCTTCTGTTCTTCTCTAAGAGTTTATATGATTTTTGACCTCATGAAATTGTAGTTCAGTGGTTCTCAGGCAGATGAAAACCTAAGAATCACTTGGGAAGTTTTCTCAAATTATACAAGGCCATCACCCTGCAAGATTTTATATGTGTTCCCTATCCCCAAGGAACGACTACAGCTCTAATCTCTTCATTGTCTGGTAAATGAAATTGCTATACTCTGTGTTATATTCTCATTTGTTTCCTATCCTCTGTCTACTCAGCTCTTTAGCTCTCCAATATTAGTCCTGCTAGTAACCAAAGCACTCCACGTAGGTCCTTATGGCACAAACTCTGAAATGTTGATTTTGGTTCATCTGGCTAGGAATCCGGTGGGATGGCTATAATTAAGGTACTAAAAAAAAAAGTAGACGTAAATATTGTCCAAATGTAGATTTATGTTGTTGATGATGATGATGATGATGGTCACATTCTGAAGTTCCCATTCCAGGTTGTAAAGTCTCAGGGAAGTGAATAGGGACTGTTCTTCAGGTAGGTAGTATGTCATATCATACAGCAGAGATTGAGAAGGTAGAATACTTCTAGTCCTTCATCTGTAGGTGGGGCAATAATACTCAATTTAGAGATTTTAGATGATACAAGGAAAGTACCTGGAGAATAAATTAAGATCATTATAAATCTTTTAGTTTTGTTAGTTCTTCCCTTCACTGTGCAGAAGCTTTTTACCTTGATGAAGTCCCAATAGTTAATTTTTGCTTTTGTTTCCCTTGCTTCCAGAGATGTGTCTAGTAAGAAGTTGTTTTGACCTATGTCAAAGAGGTTGCTGCCTGTGTTCTCCTCTAGGATTTTGATGGTTTCCTGTTTCACATTTAGGTCTTTCACCCATTTTGAATTTATTTTGTAAGTGGTGTAAGTGGTCCAGTTTCATTCTTCTGTCTGTTGCTGTCCAGTTTTCCCATCATCTGTTGGGATGGCTAAATCACCAACTCAGGAAACAACAGATATTGGCGAGGCTGCAGAGAAAGGGGAACCCTCTTACATTGCTGATGGAATGCAAAGTGGTGCAGCCACTCTGGAACACAGTATGGAAGTTCCTCAGAAAGTTAAAAATAGAACTGCCCTAATACCCAGAAATTGTACTACTAGGTATTTAGCCAGAGGACACAAAACTACTGATTTGAAGAAGCACATGCACTCCAATGTTTATAGCAGCATTATCAATAATAGCCAAATTATGGAAAGAGCCCAAAAGTCCATTGATTGATAAATGGACAAAGAAGGTGTGATAAATATATGTGATAGAATATTACTCAGCCATCAAAAAGAATGAAATCTTTCCCTTGCAATGATATGGATGGAGCTAGGGTGTATTATACTAAAAGCAGAGAAAGACAAATACCGTATGATTTCACTCATATGTGGAATTTAAGAAACAAAATGGATAAACATAGGAGAAGGGGGAAAAAAGAGAGAGAGGGAGGCAAATCATAAGAGAACGTTTGACTATAGAGAACAAACTGAGGGTTGATGAAAGGAGGCAGGTGGGGGATGGGCTAACTAGGTGATGGGCATTAAGGAAGGCACTTGTCATGATGAGCACTGGGTGTCATATGTACGTGATGAGTCACTAAATTCTGTTCCTGAAACCAACATTACACTATATGTTAACTAACTAGAATTTAAATAGAAAGGTGAACAAAGTAAAAGAAAGATCTCTATAAATCTTAGTTGCTTTTCTCAAGCAGACTTATTTTCAAGAGTTTAAGGTTGCTTACTTTTCCCAATTCTTTTGGCTTATAGTTCATCACATTATTTTCTAAAGCAGAATTGCAGACATTTAATTTATTCCACTAATTATTATTTGGGGAACAGGCTGTAAAAGTACAGTCTCTCAAGGAGACAAAATTAGGACACTGATTACAGTGGTGCTCAGTTACACCACTTAAGTATACCCACATGAAAATAAAAGGTTGATATTCTACTAACTGCTAATTAGTACACAGCTAATATCTTCAGAATTTGAGTAATTCAGCTGAAGTACTTTCCAAACTAAGCATTCAAATAAACTGGAACTTTTTAAACTCATAGATTCCTAATAGGCTAAATCCTTCCCTAATTCTAAACATTTAACTCACATTTGATAGAAGATTTCCATTTATGCTACTATAATTCCCTAATTAATTTTTAGATAAAATGATTGCTTACTTTTATTGGAATTTTGCCATGAGTTTGACAGCTGCATTAGGAGAACCAAATAATGTAGATCAAAACTATCAGAGACCAAGCCAGTAATCTTAAAAATGTTTTACCATTGCTCAATCATTTTTTAAAGATTATGATATTCAAATTTCCTTCTTTCATTCAGCAAATATTTATGTGATACCTCTGGTACATCAGGTACTGTAAGTTCACAAAGAAAATAAGAATTCTATAAAGATGAAAGAGAAAGACAAAAAAGTAATATTTTTTAAAACTCGTGCATTTATTCAAAAATATGTTAAATCTTAAAAAGATAAAGCTAACCATTTAGTAAAACATGCTAGGTTGCAATAATTATTTCTATTTTCTTCCCTATAAAGAATGTTTTTATGGCAAATGTGACCCCAAAAAATGTCCATAACTAACTGAACTTCAGATAAATAAAGTATCAATACATTCAAGTTCACATACCCAGAGTTATATGTGGTAAATAGTTAAGAAAACTGAAGAAAAAAAAATTAGCTTGCTATTTTAAAGTTAAAAATGTAATTCACTGATAAATAATATTCTTACTGTGATGATTCATTTTATGTATCAACTTAGCTGCAACACAGTGTCTTGCTATTTGGTCAAATATTATTCTGGATGTTTTCATTACAGTGTTTTTTGAGGGATGAGAATAACATTTAAATTAGTGGACTTCAAGTAGAGCTGTTACCCTGCATAATGTACGTGGGCCTCGTCCCATCAGTTGACGGTCTTAACAGAACAGAGATTGACCTCCCCAGAGCAAGAAGGAATCCTGGCAGCAGATTGCCTTGGATTTGAACTGTATCTCTTCCCTGAGTCTCCAGTCTGCTGGCCTATCCCATCAGATTTTGGACTTGCCACACCTCCACAATCACGTGGGCCAATTCCTTAAAGTAAATCTCTCTACATACGTATTCACATATCTTGTTGGTTCTGCTTCTCTGAAGAAACCTGACTAATATACTCATTTTTCAATACTTAATTTTCATGTAGTTCTAACAGAAGTTAGGAGAACTTAAAGCTGCATTTGTCCCTAGCAGAAGAGAATAAATCCACTTTGACCATATGTTCCACTCAAAACTACACCCCAAATTAATTTATTGTTTGTAAAGCTGTACTTTAAAAAAAAAAAAAAAGAAAGTAAAAGAAAAAGAAAGGAAGCATTGCTAGGTTTTAATAAATACAGACAACTGAGGACTGAAATTCTGATGCAAGGGTAAAGGTGCATGATTATGAGATGCGTTAATGAACTCCATTTATCTCTGATAAATTTCTCTCAAGGAAAAAAAGTTGTGATTTCCTTCTAAATTTATGTACAAGCAGTTATAAATATTTTCATTAAAACAGCATCTTTATCTCAAAGAAAATTTTGTAATTAGTCCTCTTACCTAAAACAAAACAAAACAAAAAAATGAGAGAGCTCTAGAACAATCAAATCTCAAGAATATGTCCTCTCAGTCTCTTTCCAAACCTACCCACAGCCACCAGCAGTAGGACTCCCAATGAAGGCACAAGGAATCCTAGAGCTCTGGAGAGCTTGCTATGAACACAGAGGCCCAAGAGAAACAAGGATACATATTTTTCAGAGAAGGCATGATAATTACTGATAAATTAAAGGAGAGATGGTTAGAATAATATGCCTGTATGACTCCTGAAAGTAAAATTAGAGTAGCAAGTGTTTCTTGTGTAAAGCATCTCTAGTCATATTTGTATAAGGTATATATTTAAGCACAATCAAGGTTTTGGTCATATACATGTTTAAAAAAATATATTGATTTTTCTGTTATTTAACAAAAAAAAAGCCTTAACAATTTATTTCAAGTCACCCAACTTTATAGATATATATATAACTCACTATTAAAAATTCAAATATAAGACAAAAATGAAGTCATAATAGATACAATAGATTTATTCAGTGTTGTCAAGTTTTTATCATTTGGCAGTCAAATTATTTAATTAATACATTCATTGGGTACTTTATATACAGTAATTCCATACAAATATATGTATAATAATTCAATTAAAATAAAATGCTTAAATTTCAAAATGGCATTTTTATTATTTTGGGTGGAAGTATTCATTCAATGGAGCTGTTTCTGATATATCATGTTTCTTAACCAGAAAGTATGACAAATTACTTTTCAGAAAAAGAACAGGAGAGACAGAGATATTGACTATAATTTTTGGTGTATTTGACATAGCTTTGATAATAATTGACTCTAAATACCAAATGGAAGGATTCTAGAGTATATTTACCAGGGATCTCTTGAACATCTATGTCTTGTAATACAAAATGGCTTGTTTTCAATGGCACAGTAAAGGGATCCTAGGCTTCCAGGTGTAGATCAACTGCAGAAGCACCTGTGAAGCATTATGAATTACTTTGTAAACCACCACCACATTAGCTTAGATATGGTGATTCACAAAGAAATCCACAGCACTTCACAGTTTGGGTAAGCCTTGGTACCTATGAACCAATAAAAACAGTACCCTTATACCACCAACAATCGAGGGTGCATTTTCAGCTATTTTTATATCTTTTCATTTGACATTCAAATAGACCTATAGCAGAAGAGCTAGACAGGGCAATAGTCACAATCAGTTAAAGATATGCTCAATTTTGCATCACCCTCTTTTCATTGGAAAAATATAAGAAATAGTAAACATTTATTTTAAGTAAACAAAACTTGAAAGCTAAATGTATGCTTTCTCTATTATATGACAACTAATTTTCATTTAAAAGACTTTCTATGCAACAACTGGCATGACATTATGCAGGATGATAAAACAGGGTTCTACTCATAAAAATAAAAGGCATGGTTATTAATATACTTGTCAGAAGTGGGGAGTAAAATAAGTAATAAAAGTATATGTGATTCTCACTTGTACATCACAATATATAAGTGTTATTGCTGGGAAAATTTTCTCTAAAAATGTCCTTAGTTACTTGGCTTCAAATTCTGTAATCACAAAATCTTATATTTTTTTTATTATTTTCTTAAAGATTTTATTTTTAAGTAATCTCTGCACCCCGTGCGGGGCTCAAACCTACAATCCAGAGATCAAGAGTCATACACTCCACTGACTGAGCCATCCGGGTGCCCCATAAAATCTTATATTTGATAAAAAATCATTAAATGTACTTAAGTTGAGTGTTTTTCTATCATATTTGTTCAAATGAATATCATTTTTCATGTGCCTTTCTGAACAGCACAACTGTTTGTAAAATCACATGCTATGTTACACATATTAGATTCAACTCTGAAAGAAACCCACCACACCAATAAAAAAAAATGGAAGAAAATATTCAGTAAAGTTGCTATCTTTAGTAAAATCATTAAAATAAGCCACCCTTTATCTATGATTATGCCACTGATAACATTTATCTAAAGAGCAGGAAGAAACCTAAAGGTTTCATTTATAATTAATGAAAAGAAAATGATCTATAAATTTACTGGCCTAGGAAGCATACTATCAGTGAGGTAATTCATGACTGCAGAACTTCAATTTTTTTTTCGAAGTACACCATCAAATATTAACATTTAAGGTTTATTTTATGCAGAAACTCATGAATGTATAGTCCTAAGCAGTTTACCACTGTCACCAAAGGTTACTGCTTAAGCATCCCCACACTCAACATCCTCCAACCACACGGGCAACAATTAGACCAAACTTGCTGAGTAACTAAGCCAAGAAAAATCATTAAATGAAAAGGAAAATTGTGAAAATAATGATATATTCAAGGATACTTATTATATGCCTATTATGTGCCAGATATGGTTCTGGTTAGAGGATGGGGCTGCAAACGCACACATAATACAGTCCCAGCCTTCAAGGAACAGAGAAGAAAACAAAAAAATTAAAAATGGTTGATAAATGCCATGAAAAAGTTGCACATAGGGCTAATGGAGACCACATGGACTGACCATTTAATCCAGTGGTCAGAGTTACAGACTTCTTACCCTAAGAGGGTGATGAGAAACCATCATGAAAAGAGAAATGCTGGAGGAACAAGAGAAGTTAGCAAGGGTAAGGAGGTAAGACTGCTCTAGATAGAAGACACAACTTACCTCATGGCCTGTCAAGAGATGAATCATATCGCATCTACTATATATGACAGCATCTACAGATATAGACATATGAGAGCAGGAAAGGAAAGTCTACACTATATTTAGAGAGTAAGTGAAAACAAGTGGGCATCACCAGATCGGAAGCAACGGGGACAGACAAAATGTGAAGCAAGAGAACTGTAGCATGGTAAGACAGCCTCATTGAAATATGGGCAGGATTCAGGGGCAGTTGTAGAAAAGGTCTTCAGATCTTCACGAAGAGAGTCACAGTCCGTCCCAAAGCGGGCCAGGCGAATAAGACCAGCTTTGCCTGTGTGGTTCAGGCATGCCAGCTGGGTTGAGGAGATACACTCAGAGACTGACACAGGCTTAAAAACTAATCTTAAGAAGATCTACGCTAAGGTGACTCTAAATAGCCATCCTACTCCAAAGGTAGAATTAAGTGGAGCAGATTATGTTAGAGAAACAATTCAGGGTGGATTTTATAATACGTCCTCCTTTTTGTTAACCTTCTCTCTCTAAACAAGACAACTATTCTCTCTTTATCTGGTAGTATATGCTAGTTGGGCACTTTCCTTTGCTTTATTTCTGAATTTGCATGCGAGGAAACTTCCAGCATGCCCCTCTCTAGATTGCATACAGCTTCTTAAAAAAAAGCCTCCCACATTTTCTGTCAAATATGCTCTCAATTTTTTATATATCACTGATATACTCTGAGAAGGAAATGTTCTGACTGAACTAACTTTCTGGTGCACTGATTAATTAGCAAACACTATTTTTTTCCAACTCTGGCACTATTTGACTTGAAAAATGGGTGAAGTTCATTATTTCATGATGAATAACCACACGACCGTGATTTAATTGTCTTTTTCTAAGGTTATTCAGAGCCCTTGTGACATTTACTATTTGCAGTCAACATTTTCTTTAGTACTCATAATGCATCCGTTATTTACCAAATGCTTAAGATTTGAGGAGAAAATAGAATTCCTAAACAAAGGAATTCAGAGTACCATCGAATATACAAAGTTACTCTTCATTTGCAATTAGGAAGTACATCACAAAACACTGGAAAAAGGAAAGAAACATATCCAAGGTCCTATGGTTGCAGAGAGGAGAGAAGCAAACATCTAAGTTCTCCAGGCCAAAGGAAAAGGGGATGTGGATTTGGCTTATATATTACACAATATGACATACTGTATTACAAGGTCTGAAGTTGACTGCTATTTCTGTGTTCTGACACTAAAATAAATCCTGACAGTTTGTGGGACAAGTCATTAATGTTAGCATGACTTCATACGATTAACTGCATTCTCTTACTATTCTAACACTTGGAGGAAATTTCCAGCTAACAGAGGAGTCTTTTTAATTGGGCTCCAGCTAGTTGATGGGTTTATCACAGGAAAATATGCCATCCAAAAGTCTTAAAGGAGTACCTTAGTTCCAATTCAAAAGTCTGAACAAAAAGTTAGTCTGTAGTACAATTTATTTGCTAGATTCACCCTTATTTTTAGAATTTATATCTTTTTTTAAATTTTTTTAAAATTTATTTATTTGTCAGAGAGAGGGAGAGAGAGCGAGCAAGCACAGGCAGATAGAGTGGCAGGCAGAGGCAGAGGGAGAAGCAGGCTCCCTGGTGAGCAAGGAGCCCGATGTGGGACTCGATCCCAGGACGCTGGGATCATGACCTGAGCCGAAGGCAGCCGCTTAACCAACTGAGCCACCCAGGCATCCCTAGAGTTTATATCTTACATGTTTCAACCCGTGCAAGCAAGACAACTGAAGTAAAGGAAACACAAGGAAAGGCAGGGCTAATATCACAATGCAGGCATAATAAAACTCTATTTAAAATAACTACTGCTACTGATAGGAAGTAAAACAGCTGCAGAACTGACAGAGGCATCTGCAGTTAAGGACGATACCACACCGCTAATGTGACAATCCCCGCTGGTAAACGGAGTGGGAAGCACAGCTCCAAAGGAAGCCTGCATCCTTTTCTGGTGATGAAAGCTAAGAAGAATGAAAATAATATAACAAGGAAAATAATACAAAACAGAAATAGAACAGGAAATGAAAAATGCATGCACAGTGGATATACTCTTCCCACGGGTTGGGTTTTCCCCTTTCCTCTCAAAAACTCTTTCTTCTGCCCCTAAGTATTGAAAATCAGTGTATAAAAACTAGTGACTGGGGTGCCTGGGTGGCTCAGTTAGTGAAGTGCCCGACTCTTGATTTTGGCTCAGGTCATGAACTTGGGGTCATGAGATCCAGCCCGGCGTCAGGCTCCGCCCAGAATGTGGAGCCTGCTTAAGATCCTCTCTCTCTCTCTCTCTCTCTCTCATTTCCTGTGCCCTGCCCTCCAGCTCATGTGCTCTCTCTTGCACTCTCTCTAGAACAAAAACAAACAAACAAACAAACAAAAAACAAGTGGCTGCTGACTAGAAAATCATAAAGTATTCACAGGAAATCTGCTACTGAATAATAATGCCCATGAGTGATCACAATGAAAGAACACACATTTTAGTGACATCAGAACATTAAAGTTATAATTTATTAATTTATATCATCAATTAATGTAATTACTAACAATAGCTGAGCTAAGTGTTTGGCATCATCTATGTCTCTCAATTAAAAAAAAAAGAGATGCGGAAACTTTCGAAAAAGATGTGTCCTTACCTATAACAATGTGAAAACTCAAAATAAATTAGAGACTCACAAAATGATGGAGACTTTCATTATTTTTGAAAAAAAATAAAAAGAATTTCCGTTTAACAATTCCTATAAAGTACTTATGTTAATTCATTTATTTCTGACAAGAGAGAAGACAGAATCCTCATCTAAAAGATGTGGAAACCAAGGCTCAAAAGCCAGTCACGTGTCAAACGTCAAAAAGCATTTAAACCGCAAAGTGAGATCTGTCTAAAAGCTTAGGCATTCTCCTAATTCTGCCCCAGAATTCTGCAGTATTGCAATATAACTGCAGCCTCTGGAAAATCTATTAAAAAAAGAATATTAGGGGACAATATGAAGTTTGAGCTATAAATCATTCTAAATATTATGTAAGATCAAATGAAGAAATATAAGCATGACATCTACAGAGAAACAATTCCTTTCACCAAAAATAACAAGAAAAGTTAATTTATAACTTATAATGTTCAGGGTGCCTGGGTGGCTTAGTTGGTTAAACGTCTGTGGCTGCCTGTGGCTCAGGTCATGATCTTGGCATCCTGGGACCAAGGTCTGAGTTGTGCTCCTTGCTCAGCCAGGAGCCTGCTTCTCCTTCTCCCTCAGCTCCACACTCCCCCAACCCCCGGCCCCATTCCGGCTCTCTCTCTCTTTTGCTCTCTCCTCAAATAAATAAATAAATAAATAAAACTGTTTTATGACTTATTAATGCTCAAATTGAAATTTTTGCAAGGAGAATATCTAGTTTACCTAAGAGAAAGCTTTCAGGATTTTATAAAAAATATCCATTTACATAGGAATAGATATTACCCCAACTACCAAGCATTCCTTTTTTATTCATTAAAGATGATCCCTAGAAATTTGATGAAACATTTTCAAACCAGTTCGTGTTACTAAATTTGCTTACAGTTAATAAAGTCTCTTGTCTTTAAAAGTATATTATGACTTATATGCCTTTAGTTGACTATGAACTTTAATGAATAAGCCCATATGAATGACATGTTATATTCTGGGAAATCTTTTTCAGCATTTGATGGGTTTAGCTCACTGTCAAAGATCATTAGTCTAAGATCTGGATCATAATATCCAGAGGTTCTGTTATGAAGTAGGGATCTACATTTACCCATGGGCTCCTAAGAATAGTGTGTGTGTGTGTGTGTGTGTGTGTACACACATGTGTATATGTTCCCTTTTCTTTTTCTCTGCTTCAGGACTACTGGTATACTTAGAAAATGGCATTATGGATAATTTTCCATCAGCTTGGGGATAACTTATGTACTTGAAAATTTTCCCCCAACTCAACCATCTACTTTTTTGAAGGTCAATTCAATCATCCACTTATTTCAAGAGTAGAAATAAGTGCCTCTTTGGAAAGAGCATGAGAAGATAGAAAACAAATAAGCATTTATAAACACATGTAAACTTTCAGTGCTTATTATTCCCTCATTAATGAAAATCTCATATTTGGAAGAGCAATTCAGTTGAGTAACTGCAAACATAATTTGGTTCCTGTGGGTTGACTTTGTTCCAAACCTTGAAGATTCTATTTTGCAATTGAAAATTAAGCTTGTTTGGCACTGTGATTTCACAGATGAAGATAGAAAGAAATGGAATATATTATTTAAGCTCCCAACTCACAATCTTTGCAATGTTTGAGTGACTATATTACATAATAATATCTTAAATTACTTTTTATGGAATTTAGCCCTAGTTGACTTGATGATATAATAGACCATGTCTGTTCTTTAACTCAGGGATATTTGTTGAATATGAGATAAATATAATTGATATACTTCTTAAATCCATATTTATAACTACCAAGGATTAGGCATAGTTAGAAATATAGAATTCAAATGTAGTTTAGATTTGACAAACATCTAATTATCCATCAAAAATATTTTGAATTTATGCTACTTGGGAGGAAGTACACTAAACACTAAGAATCAAAAAGGAAATATTTAATGTCCCACTTCAAAGAACTCAGAGTCTTTGGGCAGAATGACAAATCTGCTACATTTCTACTACAGGAATAACTGTAATGATGGGCTAGCACAGGATCCTGCCGGAGAAGAGGCACCAAATTAGAACTGGGTAATCAAAGAGGAATTTCAGAAGAGATGAAGCCCATTTCCTGTCATTATGGATGATAAAGTAGTTGACCAGTGACTGAATGAGAAGTGGGAGTGGTAAGAAGAGTACCCCAGGTGAAAGAAAGAGCATTAGTGAAATTCAGAAGCAAAGTGTTCATGGAGTTTTTAAGAAAACTACATACTAATTCTGTGTGACAGAGGAATAGCTAGCAGCAGGAAAGAATTATTAATATTAGGTAAAATTCCAATGTCTTGAACTGTTTCCTAGGCAAGGCTTGATGACAGTGACTCAACACATGACCAATCTCTGTCCTCAAGGAGCTCATAGATTGGCAATTGGTGATTTTGGACATTGTCTTCACCAGCATTTCAAAATCTCACTACTGCAACCACCACTATAAACCAGAGCACCCTCTGTCCCATTTCCAGGCAAAAACGATCTTTTCTCTCCCTACTCTGCCCTTTTTTATTTTTCCTGCCCTACTATCCCACAAAAAGTCTTCCTCAAAGGAAAAGCTAGATGAGTCATGATCACAACCAAAATTATAAGACCAGATAAATAAAAACTCTAACAATAAAGGTTAAAAACACTTCAGAATCAGAAAAATATCTCAGATCACCTAGTTCTATCAAGATTACCTCCTTCAGTCTTCAAATAATTTTAAGTGCAGATCAATAACCAATGCAATGAAATAGTCTGCCATTTACATCCATGTTCTTTAAACCATATCTGATCTTTTTATCCACTGTTAAACATTTAATTTCTCTAGGCATTGCTTTCACATAAAATCCCAACATTTCAGGTTCATCACAATCTGGTCACAAACAGTTCAACATCATTTCTTATCATCCCCTCCTCCAAGTGTGCCATGCTCCACCCTCGTTTCATTTCCCATTCTTATCCAAACACATGGTTTCATCCACAAAATGTCTCTACCAAAGATGTCTTATTACCACACTTCTTCTTCTAGAAAACTCTTGTTAAATCTCAGAGACACACCTCTAATGTCATGTCCACTGTATAACATTTTCTATTTCCCACAGGTTGTAGAACCTTCCTCAGGATCCCCACAGACCAATGTTCCCACCATTATTGTAACAGTTCCTATACTGACTTATGTGTATACCGTTCTCCAAGTTATCTAACCTCAGAGAGGTCAGTGGTTGTGCCATAGTCATCTGGAATAAACAACTGATGAGAAGAAAATGTTTGCAGCCTATATAATGAACTAGGGTCTAAAACCAGAATAAGTAAAAACATACAAAAAGTAATAAGAACATAAACAACATGATAGAAGAGTGAACAAGTTATTTGAACTTATAAATCATAAATAAGAAAAAGAAATGACCAGAAAGTATTTAAAAACGTTGCCTCACTTCATTTACATTACAAAATAAACAATAAAGGAGTAACAAAATAATTCATCCATCAGATTGCTGATAATTAAAACATTTATCAGGCAATGGTGGCAAGAAATTGAACTCATTCTCAACTGCTAGCAGTATAAGTTGTCATGCTTTTTGCAGTACATTATAGGAAATGATAATATTTAAATGGACATATAATTTTAAGTCTGATAATTCTCCTTGTAGACATCTACAAAAATGTTTGTATTAGTAAAAATATATTAACAGACACTGATTGTAGCATTTATTAATTACTTAAAAGTTTGAAATTTTAGTATTATCTAGACACTAAAATAAGGCAGATATTAATAATGGTATAGAAATCATTATGCTATTTAAATAATATGTACATATTTTAAAGTACAGTAGTATGGGCTATTTAAAAATATGCCCATAGGGGCGCCTGGATGGCTCAGTGGGTTAAGCCTCTGCCTTCAGCTCAGGTCATGATCCCAGGGTCTGGGATCAAGCCCTGAATTGGGATCTCTGCTCAGTGGGGAGCCTGCTTCCCCCTCTCTCTCTGCCTGCTGCTCTGCCTACTTGTGATTTCTCTCTCTGTGTCAAATAAACAAATAAAATCTTTAAAAAAAAATGCCTGTGTGGCTCAGTGGGTTAAAGCCTCTGCCTTATGCTCAGGTCATGATCCCAGGGTCCTGGGATGGAGCCCCACATAGGGCTCTCTGCTCAGCAGGGAGCCTGCTTCCTCCTCTCTTTCTCTGCCTACTTGTAATCTCTGCCTGTCAAATAAATAAATAAAAATCTTAAAAAAAAATGCCCATAATGATCTATAAATTTAAAACAAAACTGAGTTCCAGAAAAATATTCATAATAAAAGCTCACTGAAAATATATATGCATATAGAAAACATCTACCAACTTGTTTAAAATGTTTTGTATCTAGGAAATAGGAATGGGAAGTAGAAGGGAAAGCAAAGGTAGCAGTAGAAAGGAGACTTTGACATTTTACTTCCCTCACTTTTGTGTTATTACCTTAGGCATACAATAATATGTTCAGCATTAAAAATACCAAAAAAAGAAAGTAAAGTAAATCTTTCATATAATAAGAAAATACTAAGATCAAGAACATGGCCAACTGTACTAGATTATAACCAAATGATGCCCATATTTACATCTTCAAACCCCTGAGGCTTTTATCTCTGTAGCATGAAGATGATAAAATAGAAGGAACAATTTCCAGAAAACAGAGAAAGTGAAATGAGCATGAGAAACTGGAGGGTCTAGGTTCAAATCCCATTTGTGACACATATCAACTAGGTGAGTGCTACTTCTATGAAACTTACTTTCTTGCACAGAAAATGTTTATAATAGTACTTACTTCCTAAGATTTGAGAATGCTTGCTTCCTAGTAGGTGCTTAATAGCTTCTAGTTTCTTCTGTGTTTTATTATGAGAAACCTTGTCCTATTTGGAGATGAATGATTAGTCTTGCACCAAGATGCCTTTTACTGGAGGGGAGTGCCACACTGTAGTCAATGATGTGGTGATTTCCTCTCAATTTGTAATGTAATATTGCTTTTAACCTCTAACTTCCAAATCATCATAATTTTATGCTTTGCTTATAAAATCATAAACCCATAGAGCCGGAAAAAAGTCTTAAAAAGTTATTTAGTGCAGGTTACACACCTGCAGGAAAACGATGGGCATCATAAAATATCTACTGTGATTTAACCATTTCCCCAAAAAGAGATTCTGGCATTTACTTGAATGACTGACCCATCAAATGCTTAATAAGTCTTTTCCTTAAGTAATGTCTTAAGAGAAATAGACATTTACAGGAAAAACAAATTCTTTTTCTTTGGAATTAAACCATTTTCTTTGTCTTTGTTTATATATATCAAAATTAGTGGTAGAGATGACATTTAACAGGAAAGATGAAATATACAAGCAGGAAACAATGAAACTATAATAGGAGGGCAAAATTAAATGGTTTTATTTTTTGAAAGACAAGTTCAAATAGGCAATAATTCTAGATATGATGGCGAATTCATGGCAGTGTTCACTTTGTTATGATTCCTGAGTCAGCTGTGTAACTAGATATTCATGGCAAAAAGATTCCAACAGTTTGACACACAATTCCAAGGGGCTTTGTACAAACTTCACCCATAAACAAATAACAAATATTTTCTGGCAGATGAGTATAACTATATTGTTTTGAGTAACCAGACACTTTGTTCTTGGCATTATGAATAATTCCTAGATGAAAAGGAGACTTCAGTGATCGGCACTAGGTAGCAAGAAGATGTGCATCTACAATCTTACTGCTAGGGAGGTGTACACTTAGTTTTCCCCTTGATGACACCTATGTAAAAACCAGGCAGATATTTACCAAGGGGTAGAAAGAGGACAGTTAGATTAAATGGAAAAATACTGAGTAACAGAGAGGATTTAAAAAAATTTTTTTAAGATTTTATTTATTTAACAGAGAGAGAGATCACAAGCAGGCAAGAGGCAGGCAGAGAGAGAGAGGAAGGGAAGCAGGCTACCTGTTGAGCAGAGAGCTCAACGTGGGGCTTGATCCCAGGACCCCAGGATCATGACCTGAGCTGAAGGCAGAGGCTTTAACCCACTGAGCCACCCAGGTGCCCCCAGAAAGAATTTTAAATAAAAATCAAGTGATATTCCTATACCTGAGGATTAGGATTCCATTAGCAATGACAAAAGGAAGAAATTAATTATGCTTAATTCAGATTTAACATATCCCAAAATTTAGTCGTCAAAGGAGATAATCTTTTGTTTTCCTAATTGTAACAACAGATAAACATTTTCTACTAGTAAGCAAACTCTTTCTCCAAAGCCATTTCAGCTACAAAGTTTATGTTTAAGAAGGTTTTGACTAAATACCTACCCTAACTATGCTGTAGATGGCTAAGACCTGGAATCCAAAAATTAGGAAGTAAGAGCTGACTCGGTCAAACTTTTCAGTAGATTCTACCTTGGACTGACTTTGACTTCAATTTGTTTAAGAAAGGACTGTTTGCCTTCTCTTTTGATGTTCTACAAAGAGAAGCTGCTTTAATTCAATAATTCAATAACTTATTTATGCAACTGAGTACCTAGAAGATAGTCACTTTGTAGAACACAATTATATAAATGTGTCATTAAAATTCCACCATAAAAACTAAACCAAGAAAAAAAGCACACTAGAAATGGATTTCTCTGCACAACAAATAATACCCAATACTAATTGAAAATAATAACATTTTAGGGATGTAAAAATAAATAACATGAACCAACTAACTAAATCTAATATGATGGCTAAGGATGACAAGTGAAGCAAAAATGCTTGATTTAGGAAATTAAAAATTAATTAGGCTTACCAAGTGTATCTATTCCCTTTGTTCTTACTGTTTTGTGTAACATATTAATATAATTGATGGGTCTATGGACTAATACAGCAGTGGTCAGTAGCATTTCCACTTCCCTCACTCAATAATGATATGTGCATAGCGATCTATAGTTTTCAAGATGTTTTCACATAAATAATGGCATTTGTTCCTTAAGACAGCTCTGAGAATTAACCCTAAGATATAGTACTAATCTTTTGTAGGAAATTGAGCTAAATCTTTGTTCTAAAATAACTTGTCCAATTTACTTTGTTTCTCTAATTTCAGTTTCCTCATCAATAATATGAGGAAAACGGAATGAACTTAACCCAGTTGTTGTGCTGTATCAAATTTGCTTGACCCAACATGGCCCCACCCCCTTGGCAGCTTAATCAAGTGAGAGTCAGCCAGCCACTACCATAGCTTCCTCTCCCCACACTACCAAATGTCTCAGCCTCCTGGAGGAGTGAAGATGAAGGTGCCACATGGCTTCCATCATGTCTGGTCAGCAGGAACCACAGTAGTTCCATCAGCCAAGTTCTACCTAACCAGATTCACTGTGGCTCTGTCTTTCCCAAAAACTACCCAAAAAGGCCAGGTAACACAACCTGGAAATCAAGGAAATTTAAAATAATGGCATAAATCTTGGCCAATAAGAAGCAGCAAAAAGCCACTAACAAGTGCATCACTTACTCTCCCTCCTTCTCAAAGCCAGCAGTCTCTTCTGAGCCATAGTAGATCTATACTGCCTCTCAGAAGATGTCTCATGACATGAGCAACTGGCTGTGTCTCTCTGTGAAGCAGTGGCCACCTTGATAACATATCATTTTATATTTGCTTACTACCCTCCTTCTCTCCTTTACCACGACTCTTCTTCCCTCACTTTTGCTCCCCTGGGATTCCGCTCCAAATAAAACACATAAAAATAAGTAAACAGAATACACTCACTGGTCCAAAGTCATATGGATAGTACGCAGTAACACTGAACTTAACTGAAAGTATTTAGACTGAAAATGTAGTGCTCAGTTATGTTGTTCTTCTACCACACATTATCCCTGAGTAACATTAGTTAAAAAAACTTTCCCAAACAACTCCACAAAACATGTCAATAAAAAATCAGGTATATTAAAAATCTTTTTCAGGGAAGTTCAAATACAGCCAGTTTCCATACACTGTTTCTTCCAATTATCACAGCAATTTGTACCTTATTGTCAAATCATTTTCACCTCATCTGTGAGCTCCAATTGATTGAGGCATTTTTGCCTCATTAGTTTTTAATTGGCTCACACTGGCGCTTCTGTAAATGGCCAGTCTGACCTACAACCATCTCTGTGGAGCGCCACATCCCCCAGTGCTAAATTGCTAAGTTTGTGTAGGGATAGTTGACTTCAATATCACCACAGTGGGAAGATCTGGGTAAATGTATAAAACTCTTAGATCTTGAAATTCCCAAGGAAAAATCAATCCTGGAATTGCTGCCGTAGAAACTGACGAGGAAATAAAAATGTGAAGGGTAGCAGAAAGCTGGACTGAGCATCAGGAAGCCGAAGAATGTAATTCTCATAAGCCACTTCCATTCTTTGAGCTACAGCTTCCTACTCTACCTAATTCTTATTTATCTAAATAAAATAATGCCACTGCGGTGCCTGGGTGGCTCAGTGGGTTAAAGCCTCTGCCTTCAGCTCAGGTGGTGATCCCAGGGTCCTGGGATGGAGCCCCACATTGGGCTCTCTGCTCGGCGGGGAGCCTGCTTCCTCCTCTCTCTCTGCCTGCCTCTCTGCCTACTTGTGATCTCCATCTGTCAAATAAATAAATAAAATCTTAAAAATAAATAAATAAAATAATGCCACTGAACTTAATTATCTCTAAGATTTCTGCCAGCTATAAAATCCAGTGACTTCACTGGTTAAGTACTAGGGATAATGTAAATAACTGCATATGAAATTATACTCTGGTCTTGGAAGAATATTCTGTTTTACACTCAGTGATCAACAAAAGGGTACCCATACTTTACAAAGAAAGTTTTGATTTTCAGAAATTCAGAACAATACTTATATGATAGCCATTTTAAAAAAAGATTTTATTTATTTGAGACCAAGAGAGAGAAAGCAGGGAGGGGACGGGTGGAGGGAGACAGAGAAGCAGACTCCCTGCTGAGCAGGGAGCCTGACTCAGGAACTTGATCCAGGACCCCAGGATCATGACCTGAGCTGAAGGCAGACGCTTAACCAACTGAGCTACCCAGGTGCCCCTCTGAAGTCATTTTAACGAGATTTTTATATTTACTAATTTGACAGCATTTTAAGTGTAAAGTGTTAACATGACTGAAAAACTTCCATATGTTAATGATCACCTTTCCATTTTCAGTGGATTTTGAGACTTTAATATTACCAAATGAAAGTCAGGTTAATCTATCTGTACAGCACTTAACATCTGAAGCAGTTAGCACTATTAATATAGTGCAGCACTATTAATAACTTCCACAGAGGTGATCATAATAACAATATTAAAAAACCTTTAACCACTTTCTTTATGCACAGTAAATTCCATTTCCCAAACTGCCTGTTGCTCCTAATGTTCCTCAATCAAAGATGAAGTTTAATTTTTTTTTTTAATTCTTGGAAAAAGCTCCAAAGGGCAGACGAGATAACTTAAATTCCTTTAGCCACTTGAAAGGCATATTTACCTAACAGCATTTTCACAGTAGATTAAGAGACGTGGAATAAGATCTCCAAAGTATACAATGGAGGTCAGATGGTCCTGGGCTTGAACCCCAGCTCTGCCTTTTGCTTATTTGCAAAGCAATGATAGTACTTCTATAAGGATTGTTGAGAAATTTGGAGAGAACACTGTGAAGTGTTTGGTGCAATTTCTGGAATGGTGTATGCATTTAACAAATAGTAATCATTTTTAAACCCCAGTAATATGTCAGTGTTATAATTTTATTCACCCAGGAGGTAATAAACCTTCTGAAGAACCAAGTTAGCAGATATTCAATTTCAGCACACTGGCCAGCTCTTAGAGACCAGATTAGTTCTGCTTCTCTAAAATAGGGGTTCTCAATCTTTTCATCATCAGCACCTAATTCGTGATTTTCTTTCCACTCCTGGTCTTCTTTCATTGTCCTGAATCTCATGAAACACATGAAGACACATTCAGTAGTTCAGCCAGAAAACTGGTAGTTTCATTGACATCTTACCCTCTCTCCTTTACCACCTATATTCATTCAATTCATTTTTATTTGCAAAATATCTCTCCAATGAATCCATTGTTTTATTTGCATCTCTACTACCATGACCCTCTTCTAAGCTATTGTAATGTTCTTGCAATTGGTCCTGTATAGTCACACTTAGCTCCCTTTGACCTGTTGTTTATACTACGGTGATTTTTTTTTTTAAATGTATTTATTTGTCAGAGAGAGAGGAAGAGAGAGCAAGCGAGCACAGGCAGACAGAGTGGCAGGCAGAGGCAGAGGGAGAAGCAGGCTCCCTGCCGAGCAAAGGAGCCCGATGTGGGACTCGATCCCATGACGCTGGGATCATGACCTGAGCTGAAGGCAGCCGCTTAACCAACTGAGCCACCCAGGCGTCCCTGATTTTTTTTTTTTTAAACACAAATAGGTTCACCCTTTGTCTCCAAATACGTCAACAGCATCTTAGGCTCTTAGAATAAAGATCAAAACCCTTAACACAGCCCACAAGAGTCGAGATTATCTGAAGCCATTATCTACCTGTTAAACTCAACCTAAACTACTTACTTTCCCCTTTACTCTCTATGCTCTAATTCACTTTAGTCTTCTTTAGCTGCTGTTAATGTCCTGATTGGCTTTAATCTCAATGTGTCTGCATATATTGCTCCTTCTGACTGGAACATTCTTTTCATCCTTATAACCTCACTCACTCCTAACACAATTATCAGATCTCAGACAAAAACAGACCTTCCTTGAGGAAGTTGAGAGGCAACATGGGGGATTTGGGGGGCAGGAAAGGAATAAATGAAACAAGGTGGGATCGGGAGGGAGACAAACTATAAGAGACTCTTAAACTCACAAAACAAACTGAGGGTTGGGGGGGGTCGGGAGGGGGGGAATAGACAATGGGGAGGGTATGTGCTATGGTGAGTGCTGTGAAGTGTGTAAACCTGGCGAGTCACAGACCTGTACCCCTGGGGCTAATAATACATTATATGTTAATTAAAAAATTAAAAAAATTTAAACAACAACAACAAAAAACAACAGACCTTCCTAAGGGAAATCCTCACCCAGCCCAGAAGAGGTTAGGCTTTTCCCTTCTGTGCTCTCATAGCACGTGACTTCTTCCTTCAGCATATATGTTGATAATATATCTTAGAATTCATATGTTTTATTGTGAGGTTATTATATTAATAAAGTTACAATCTATTAGCCACAAAATGTAAATTCCGTGAAGACAAGCATCATGCCAATTGTTCTCAATCGTATGTTCTTAGTAAATAGCACAGTTGGTGCTAACCCATAGCTGACACTTAATGAAAATTAGTTGAACAAAAGTACAGAAAGAAACCAAGGATTATTTTGTCATTGTTGCTTTTCCCTATGGCTTTTGTTTTGAAAATATTTTTCTTCCTACAAACTCTCAGTCTGCTGTTTTTTTTAAAGATGGATTGTGTCCGACATATACAATTCAAGTCTCTATGCCTACCTATTATGCCCTTGATAATTGTGTCTGATTAACCAACTACATCACAGCTGTTCCTACAATTTGATCGGCAAATGGTCCTGATCAGCACAAAATGATCACTATCTGAGTAAGTGGATAAAATTTGGGGATTTGTTAACAAATGGAGCATTACTATAAAAAAGTATGCATTTCTGCAGAGATTTTTGAAATGTTAAAAACAGTGGTCACTGGGTGTGGTGTAAAGCTATGAATTCTGTTACGCTCAAAAGAAATGAAATAAAAAAAAACAAAAAACAAAAAAACCCAGTGGTCTAAAAGGAGCAAATATTTAGAGTACCTTAGAGAACCAAATAGATGTTCAATTATCTACATTTATCTATCTGTGAACAATTCCCAAATCATAAGTTAACTGTGTTTAGAATTTCAGATATAAATAAGTCAATAATTCAGAACTCAGAATGTGCTTTCCAAAGAAGAAATCTATCCCCCAAAATGTACATATTATAATTTAAGCCCACATGGCTTTACATAGTTGTATAGATAAATTTTATTGATAGCAATCAAATATAAAAGTCCATCTATGGAAAAAGTGCACTTGAAGTCGTAGCTTTATTAGGGAAGATTGTTTTAAGGTTTTGGGTGATATGGAACTAATAAAAAAAATTAAAATGGGACTCTCTAGTTGTATGAAGCTATATTCCTTTTGAGGGTAAAATACCTACACTTAGCAGCCTGAGAAGTGGAACTTTTAAATAATACACACAGAGGGTAAGTGTTCTGGGTGCCATGCAGGCACTGGAATTTCTGGTCAGTACAAACAACTAAACTCCAAAGACTTTCCAACTCTGCTTAAGCCAGATCCTATTCCACTGAGGTTCCTAGAAACATCATTCAATCTGCTTAGCATACACTCTCATCTGGGTAATTCATTGTGGAGCAAGAAGTGAGAATGTCTGGGCAGTGATTAATTAGATTGGCCTTTTTTTAAATTTTATTTTTTAATTTTTTTGGTCTATGGTGGGTAAATGAAAAATAAAAAGGTCATTTTATGTATTTATCTAAATCAAGAGAATAACCTGGAGTTCCTTTAAATTTGTTAAATTTTTCATAAATTAACTAAATCAGTGAATTATGTTTGAATTGCAAATAAACCTAAAAGTGGATTATTCTGCTAGATTCACATGCTTTTAACTTACTGGCACAATGTTTAGCCAAACTCAGAAATAAAATATAGAGTGGGAAGAGGGAGGAAATTCATTGCAGAACAGATCAAGCCTTGATATAAGTGGTAAAAGTTCTAGAATTATTTGAACGACCTGGTTGGCTAATATTTATGATTAGGATGAAAACCGGAGGCTGAGAGAATTGAATCCAAGTTAAAAGTGTATTATGAAAAAAATAAATAATGTTTGTGGCAGTTCTTAAATGGTATAGTCCTCCTAGAAAGAGCAATTGGAAGTGCCAATTAATTCATAGTAGGCAGAAAGGCTTGAGTTAATGTAGTTTAATTAAAAAGATAGGCTTCTTCTAATTTGAAAACAATGACAAATGAAGTTTTAATTAGATTTTCAGCTTTCAGGAAAAAATACCACTGGATTTTTGTAGAGTATATAACGTATTTACCCACATAATTCCTTTTATTGCTACTTCCTTTCCTCCAATTTCAAGGAAGACATGTACTGCTTGATTTTGTTTTTGATTTGCTGTTTTTACAGGGGGAATTTGTTTCCTTTCTCTACATGATGTTCCAAATTTTTTCTTTTTTAAGATTTTATTTATTTGACAGAGAGAGAGATCACAAGTAGGCAGAGAGGCAGTCAGAGAGAGAGAAGGGGAAGCAGGCTCCCTGCTGAGCAGAGAGCTGATCAGGGCTCAATCCCAGGACCCTGAGATCATGACCTGAGCCCAAGGCAGAGGCTTAACCCACTGAGCCACCCAGGCACCCTGATGTTCCAAATTTGTTCTACTGAAGCTAAGATCATCCTTAAAGATTAGGAGCAGATACATATTAGAGAATAATCTGGGTTCCTAGAGTTTTCTTTTGGTTCTTCTTTCCTTATAAATGCCTTGGCTTTCTGGCAGGATTGGCCAAAATAAAACTTTCCACAAATAGTTTGTACTCCCCAGGGACAAGTTTCTTTTCTTTAATTTAAGGTTTCCTTCAGCAGCTGAAAACTTAAAAAAAAAAAAAAAAGAAAGAAAAGAAAAGAAAAAAAAAGAGCCATCTGCTGTTGACACTTCCTAATGGCCTCACATCAGATAATTTTCTGATCTAAATGAAAATTATTTTCATTATTAGTATTGACCTTTCAAAGTTTTTTTTTAACCATTAGAATTATTTTTGAAATGTCAATATTGCTTAAGGTTGATTTTCTCAAGTAAGGTGAGTCTTGATAAAAAAGTGAAGAAGGATCACAGCATGGCATTCCATTACCAAATTGTGATCTACTTGTTGGGATGGCCGTAATGCCTATAATTACTGGGGCCTTAAAATGGATCATTTATAAAGTCTTACTTAAATGGCAGTCACAATAAAAACAATGTAAAATATGCTCACCAATAAGTTAGCCACATTGCACTAAAGCAATGTAGGGCAGGGTATGGACAGGAAGAAAATGTAATATGTAATTCACTGTGAGTGGGGCAGATCCACATACATATAAACTTATAATAATAATGTGTCTGCTTTATAGATGTTGCCCTTGTCAATTTCTACCCCAGAATCTGGTAGAGCAGCTGAAAGTAGATGCTCAAAAGATGTCTGTTGAGTTGAAGTGAACTGACATATAAGTTTCATGTTATTGATCTGTGTCTAGGAAAGAGAGTAAAAATTTGTTCTCTCTGGTTATTAAAGGTAAGGGTCAGATTAGCTCCTTAGATTAAGGCAACAGTCTGTTATCACATGTCACTACAATAAGAAAACTGTTGACATTAGATAAAGTATTTGTATCCGAAAAGTGGTTCTCAAGCAGTATGTACTGACGGTACCTAATATTATGTGTGAGAGGCCAGTAATTTATTATTTATTACTATTATTAAAGAACAATGTTAGTGAATGATACTTACGCCACCTTGCTATATTCTGATATGATAGGCTTTCAGGGTACACATCACAGCTAAGCTACTAGAAAGAGAACACAGTCTATAAATTATTTTATCTAAGTCACAGCCAGCAGTGTTATCTTACAAGGACAATCATCTCTTGGGTTTAGATAGGGGGAAGGGAGGTAGAGGGGAAGGCTGACAACTATAATACCAGATTGTGAAGGTAGAAAAAAGGAGGTCTACTGACCAGTGATTTATAATACTTCTATCTAAAAATACATTCTCAATTGATTAGATATCTGTCCATATTTATGCTATGAGAATTTAAATTATTTGAAGAATCCTACAGAAATAACATACAAATTGGACTTTAAATGAAAAAAAATTAAAGCAGCATTTTTTTTAGAACAAAATGCATGGAAATGAAGGAAGGAGTTTGCTGTCTGAGCTTAAATGTACTTAATTAAAATGTACTTAAATTTTTTTGTTGGTTTTTTTTTTTTAAATTTCATTTCTTTTCAGCGTAACAGAATCCATAGTTTTACAACACACCCAGTGCTCCATGCAATGCGTGCCCTCCACAATACCCACCACCTGGCTCCCCCAACCTCCCAACCCCTGCCCCTTCAAAACCCTCAGGTGGTTTTTCAGAGTCCATAGTCTCTCATGGTTCATCTCCCCCCCAATTTCCCTCAACTCCCTTCTCCTCTCCATCTCCCCATGTCCTCCGTGTTATTTGTTATGCTCCGCAAATAAGTGAAACCATATGATAATTGACTCTCTCTGCTTGACTTATTTCACTCAGCATA